>CAUYRT010022397.1:0-32258 GCA_963574885.1 Lepilemur ruficaudatus
GGTGTGCTGCCGGTCTGATCCACTTCAGCTTTCTGAATCCCAGCGAAACCGGGACATCCTAGAAGTCTGCTCAGCAGATCAATAGCATGCGCCGAAAACTGCAACGCCTGCACCCGGCACCGGTCAACAGAAAGGGCCCGATTCTTCTCCGCAACAGTACCCGAAGGCACGCCGCACAACCAACACTTCGAAAACTGAACGAATTGGGCTACGGAGTTTCGCCTCATCCTCCACATTCACCTGGCCTCTTGCCAACCACCTACCACTTCTTCAAGCATCTCGACAACTCTTTGCAGGGAAAACGCTTCCACAACCCGCAGGATGCAGAAAATGCTTTCTAAGAGTTCCTCAAATCCCAAAGCACGGATTTTTACGCTACAGGAACACACAAACTTATTTCTTGTGGGCAAAAATGTGTTGATGGTGACGGTTCCCATTTTGATTGAAAAAGATGTGTTGGAGCCTAGTTACTAGCATAATGATTTAAAACTTATGGTCTGAAACTGCAATTACTTTTGCACCAACCTAATAACTTTAAAATCAGCAAATAGTTTTCATTTTTGAAATTTTTTAAGTACACAGTAGTTAGATTTTTACAAAGTAATGCACATTTATAGTACATCCAATTGAAGTTTCTTGAATGTGACCTTATTTGATTAACCAGGTCAATGACGCTTCCAACACGGAATGTCTCCCCGCCCCCGCTGGCCGGCCCCTCCCCCGCACGCCGGCTCTACCTCCACCGCCGTCCTGATCTCAGCAGCGGCTCCCGAGTCCAGAGGGGTATGGAAGACGATCGGTCGCACCAACTTTCTTGACTTCTCGAACGCCTGGGCGGGGATCCAGCCCATCACCAGGCCGCGGGCCAGGGTGTCGCAGAGCATGGCCAGCATCTCAGGGTCCCTGCAAAGAGCGCATCACAGAGGTGAAGCCACAGCCCAGGGGCAGCTCAGGCTCCGCAGGGGCCCAGCGCCATGGCCTCAGGTCGAAGGTGACGGGCTGGGGTGACTGAGTGTGGCCATGTGACTCCTCTCTGGAATTTAGCAGGAAAGGGGCTACCTGCCCTTCCAGGTGTGGGTTCAGGGGCCCTTCTCAGGACCCTGTGAGAAGAGCAGGGAGGAGTCTCTGCTGCCCAGGTGACGCCATCCCTTCCCACAGGTGGGCTCCACGCTGCGGTGAAAACGGCAGCCAGGCCTGGACTCCCCAGAGTGTCCCTGAGGAGCTGGTCAGAGGCAGAAAGGCCGCGGCGCCGGCGGACCCAAGGGGCCGTCCGGGATGGTTGGAGCCGTCACATCCCTTCCCTGGTGGACGGGTCTAGGCCAGAACCTTCGCGGTTCTCACAGGGAGCATGCTAGCGCCAAAACATTTAAGACAGTCAAAAACGGTCTGATCTCTGTCTACGACACAGACTCTCAGGACGGCAGAGCTACAGGCAGAGGCGCAGCTGCCGGGCTCCCGGTGCTGACGGCCACACCGAGTCCCAGGGCTCCCAGGGCCAGGCAAGGGCGCTCGGGCCGGCCGGGGCCTCACTCACGCCCGGGCAGAGCGCTGCCGAGCGGTCACTGGCAGGCCCGTCCTCCCTACTGTGCGCAATCTGAACTCACAATGTGCATCTGCTGCCGCACCCTGACCCATCCCTCAGTCCTACGTCAGTATCTGCTGAAAAAAATTAAAATCCTGTTGTTTAGACTAAAAACCAAAGCAACAAAGAGTGCACAGTCTTTCCATCTTAGTTACACAAAATTTTGACCCAACTTGATGTCTTCGAATTTCTAACTTTAGCTGGAAAACATCAGTCTCTCACGTGGTCACTTCCATCTGGATTAAAAAATACAGAATTTTCAACACCCCCACCCCCTGCAAAAAAAATCCCAGACCAGAACGAGACTCGTGTGCGGAGTCACTTTCCCGTGTGACCCGGGCTGTCAGCAAACCTGTCTCCCGACTGCGTCTGCGGCAGAGGGGATGGCCGGCCGTGGCGGGAGTGACAACCTCAGGTCCACCTCGGGTCTTGGCCCCGCCTGTGCCAGGCCAGGCCCTCGCGCCCCACCGCCTGCCACAAGCCACCTGCGGTTACAGGTGAGTATCTGGCTCACGCGCAGAGCGGGAGGTAGAGAGCTGGGGGTGGTCTGCGAACCTCCATGAGCCCTCCTGGTCTCTCTGCGGCTGCCATGGCCCCCGGAGTGGACACGCTGACTGCACCCCCTGCCCCTAAAACCCAGGTCTCTCCGAGGGACAGGACTGAGCCCCTTGCCCGTCCCTGCCCACGGACACAGCGTGGCAGGGCCCACACACACCCGTCGTGGCTGGTGTCCCTGATGGTGCTCAGCAAGTGGTACAAGGTGTCCACGAGCTCCTTCTGCCGCCCGGCCTGGATGAGGTGGTGGTTGTGGTTCAGGATGTAGACCACGGCGTTCTGCACGACCCAGGCCTCCTGGATCTCCCGCCCGATGTCCGCGGAGCGCAGCCAGTTGTTCATGGCGTACTGAGACAGGCTTTCAATCCAGGTTCTGCGAAACGCACACCGCGGAGCTTGTGGCTGGAAGCACGACCTTTGCCAAACCTGCCCTCATGACAGCAGGTGCAGGGTCTCCCCGCGGCTCCTGCTCAGGAGTGCAGGGTCCCGGCCAGGTGGCTGTGGGGCCCTCAGCACAATCCTGTCAGGCCTGCCTCACCGCCACACCGGCCCCACTGCGGTCCCACCTCAAGCATCCTGGGTCTGGCCCTGGCCCTGCTCTGCCCAATTCTTCTGTCCCACCTACCCCAGTCTGTCCCCAACCCCCCAACACCTGCAGCCGGCCCTGGCTGCTTCCGGGAGCCTGAGCTCCCAGCCCTGCTCTCACCTGCACACCTGCCCAGGCCGCGTGTCACCCTCTGAGGCCGCCCTCCCTCCGGGGCACGCAGGCTGCCATCCTCAGGAGGGGCCATCCAACCCAGGCCAGCCGGCACCCTCTCTGTGAAGGGCTGGGGGTGTTCAGCCTTCTGGAGCCCCTGCTGTCGCTGGTGCAAATTTTCTCCATTTTGTTTTACAAGTTTTTAGAATTTCAGAGCTACTCTCGGCGAGGGGGCTGAATGAGCACTACCCAGCCCTGGTTCCTGGGCCCTCCTCTGTCCCCTCGCAGGCTAGCCAGAAGGGAGAGCAGGGAGCCAGGCTGCGGCTGAGGGCCAGGCTGGAGGGACGTCCCCGCACACAGAGACCACCCTCTGCGTTCCCCACCCGACACGCTCTCCCCGACGGCTGAGATCTGCTAATAACGAGACTGGCTAGAACCGATAGCGGTTTATGAGAACACCCTGGGGAAACCGTCTTGTGCACTGACTGACACATATCAACAAGCCACGCTCACGGTCTCACTAGGACACGTGGCCACAAACAGAGAGGGTCCCGGCAATCTCATTTCCATTGGCGGGACCCCTCAACTGTGTGAACACGGCACGTCCGTGTCCCGCATGCGCAGGGCTGCGCTCAATGCCGCCCGGGCCCCGCCTACCTGTACATGATCCAGTCCTCGTTCTCCTCCGGGGGCTCCGGCACGTAGCCGGCCGGGTGCTGGCTCAGGTCCTCGGGAGGGACAGGACGGTCGTTCAGCTCCACGCCCTCCGACCGCAGCAGCTGGACCGTGGCCTGCAGGGCCGTGCAGCGGGACAGGGTGAGGACCCTGCGTGGCCCGGCCCCAGGTGGGGACGCACAGCCCACGCTCTCCCTTTTACCTTCGGGTTTGAAGACGCCACACACGAGGTGGGGAGACCCGGGGGAATGAACCCAAGCAGCCGTGATGGCGATGGCCCCCCAGGGACCATAGGGGAGCAGACCCCCAGCCTCTGCACCCACAGCCTGCACAGCGGGAGGGGGTGGCTCCCCCACACACAGCATGCAGCCCAGCCACGCCTCCCAGGACAGACAGGTGCGTCCCAACACCGCCGCACGCCCAGCAGTGCGCAGACCTCCCTGGGTGCGTTGTCAGTGTGTTTGCAACACCCATAGCTGTTGCGCCACGGGGGATAGGCCGGTGGGGCTGAGGGAAGGATGGGGAGCGCAGACGGCTTCCCGCAGCCAACTCTGGCTCCCCCACTGGGCGTCCGCTCCACTGCTGCGGGGTCCCCGGCTCACGCCCGCCCAGTGCCCAAGAGGCGCTATAGTGCCCCCTGAAAGCGTCAGCCACACTCCAGCCTCCGAGGCCAAGGGCTGCACCCCCTGGGTGACCACGGGCCTTAAACCAGAAAGCTCTGAGGACTCCCGGGTCATGAAATGTCCCGAGTGCCACCGCTGGCATTGGCACAGGCACGGGGGCTGGAAGCTCAGAGCTGGGGTTGGGGTGGCGGCCTGCTGACTCTGGGCGGGGCTGGCCCGGCGTGAGTGCCGCGTGGAGGGATGGGCTCACTGGGGCGGGGGTGGCGGGTCCAGGCCCAGGGCTCGGCCCACTCACACCTGGTTCAAAGTGCTTCTAACATCTGCCCCGATCTCAATACCCCAGATGGAATCACCTGCTGTACCTATGGAGCTCGATTCACAACTCAGAAATTATTCCTACCATAAAGTTACCATCGACACACCGGAGAAGCACTTTGATTTACACTGTTCTCCTAGAAAAGCTCCCAAGAATCCGGGAACTCCTCCCTCCCTAACACGGCACTGTGGAAGCGCACAGGCGGGCACCGTGATGAACACCCCCAACAGTTCACGGGCACATGGGGACCGACAGCCCCTGCACACGCACGCACACGTGCCCCGGGACCCCTGTGTCCCCCGCGTGGGACGTACCTCAGCGTTGATGAAGCCCACCTCCGCGAACCTCTGCAGCAGGTCAGAGCACACCTGCCGCTGCAGGGTCACCTCCAACGGGGCCGCGGCCTCGTGTTCGGAGCCCTCCCTGCCGCTGCGCCTCTTCTTTCCTGGGGGAAAGGCAGCGGGTCAAGATGCATGTTTCTACCAAACTAACCAGACAGCAATCCCTGGCCCACTCTGCTGTCCGAGTCTCTCTCCAGCCCCCGTGGGGCCCACCAGGGTGCGCAGGATCCTGAGAGGGGCACTTTGCCCGGGAAGGGGCCGGAGGAGCCCATCTGTGGCTGACGTCCCTGAGATGCTCCCGGTTTGCCCCGGGCAGGTCCCCAAGCTCGGGGAGGCACCAGCCTGAGAAACCTGCTCCCTCCCACGTCCTGACCGCGGCCTTCCAGGGGGGCAACCCCCAACTCCTGCAGGGCCCCCAGGCCCTCCCTGCTCCATCTCCTGCCTCTCTCTGGTGTCCCGTGTCCTGCTGTCCCCGAGACTGGCACTTCTCTGGGTGCGGGGTGCCGACCACCTGGCCTGGGCCCTCCACCCTCCACCTGCCTGTCCCAGTCTGAGCCCCGAGGACCCTCCGAGTGATGAAGATGCAACGTGAGGATGTCACGTGGCGTCCCCGGCATACAGCCAGGCAGCACTGCCTGGGTACCAGGTGTGACTGCCGGTGACTGTGCTGTGACTCTCACCGCGTCAGGCACAGTGACCCGGGTCAATTCCAGACGTGTTTGGAGACACTCTGTCCCACGGGGAGGCCCTGTCCTCCCCCAGCCAGTCCCAGCACCTCCAAGAGCTGCCTGGCAGTGGGGACTCAGCGGCTTGGAGCCGGGGACGCCCCTAGGGCCACACACCTCTGCGCAGCCTCGCCGGTTTCTTCACCTTGATGCTGTCGTAGAGGAGGCAGAAGCGGCTGGCCGCCCGGCAGACGTCCCACACACCCTGCTTCCGCGCCACCTTGGCCAGCTCCGCCCAGATCTGTATCCTGGTCCCCAAAGACCCAGACAGGGAAATGTGACAGTCACAGACACCACCTAGAGTGACTGCGTGTGAGAAAAGGCCATGTGGTCCCACGGTTTCGAGGTTGCAGCAGGACCTGAGACAATCGGTGCCCACGGCAAGCAGTGGCCCTGGGTGCGTGTGGTGCAACCGTCTGCTCCCGCCTGTCAGCGTCGGCGGCACCGATCGTCATGACAACGAGAAACGCCCCACCCTTCGCTCCCCTGGTACAAGGGCAGGTCTCCGGGGGTCAGGACCCTTTAGGTCTGTGCCAGACGCCAGCCTGGGACAGTCACCACGTCCCGACACCGTGTGCAGAACCTGGCGCCCGTGTCCTGCCCAGCCCCCGTCCCCGCGGTGCCGAGCCCTCCTCGGGCGCGGAGGGAGGTCTCGCCACCTGGCAGGTCCCCGTGGCCTCCGCCCACCACGTGGATTGGCACAAGCCCCGGAGGCCACTGTCAGCTCGGCCCCTCTGATGACGTCCCCAGGCGCACAGACCCTCCCCGCGGGGCTCCGCTGTTTGCGTTCTGTCCTTTTGTCCCCAGAAAGCGCCTTTTCCTTGCTCACCTCTCCCTGTCGTTCTCGTTCCCCAGGCGCCGCAAGTGCCCGGCAGCCTTGTCCACGCTGGCCATGTGGTGACGCGCCTTCGCCGCCAGGAAGCTGAACCGGCCCCGGTTCTTCCCGGTGGAAACTGAGAGCAGAAAACGAAACTCGATGTCATCTCTGCGTGTTAAGGATCGGGAGACGTGGCGGCCACAGCCGTGTCCCAGAGAACACGCCCGACCACGGCGTCCCATGCTGGCTGCTGCCTGGCCACGCGGGCGGCCACTTGGGTTCCTGGATCTGCGGCTCCTGGAGCCCAGACCCTCACACAGCCGCGACGTGGCCTCGCTTGGCCTCTGAATTTGGTGGGACAAGCTCGCTGCACCCGTCAGCGGGGCCTTGGAGACAGCCTGGCTCAGGGCGCTCACCTGGTGGCCACCCTGCTTGGTGGCACTGCCCTACCCCTCCGCCCCCAAGCAGAAGCACCAGCCTCCGCCTCCCTGCGCTCGCCCGGCCCCAACACATCCGCTGTCCACCCTGAGGCCCGGCGGTCCTATCTCACCCCCAACTTTTCCTGGCAAATAGACCTGGAACACCCAGAGCTCAACTTCACAGCGAGGCCGCCTGCCCAGTGCAGCTGCTCAGGGACGCCGTGGGCGCTGGGCCCAAGGGCGGCCTCGTCTGTCCCTGGTGGGGACGCCCCTCACCAGGAGGCTGGGCCCTCAGAGCTGGGCCTCCCTGGCTGGCCTGGCAAGATCCACCTTCCAAAACCAATGCAAGGGCATCCTCCCCAGAGCCCCAGTGGCCCCACGCCCCCAGGTGCACACACGTATGGGTAAAACGAGTCAAGAAAGCAAAACAGTCATGGCTGGGTGGTACAGGCAGATTCACTCCTCAGGACAAAAACGAAACCAAGAGCACAAGTGACACGGGAGACGAGGAAGTGACAGGTAGCGTGGCGTGGGCGCCCCCGGGGCCGCTTCCCAGAGCCGCCCGTTCAGCCCCATGGCAGGCCCCCCAGGGCTGGCGCACCCTCCTCCCACCTCACTCACAACGCGACCTGGGGACAAGGTGGGTGGCAGTGCAGGCTGCAGGGACACACTGTGGCAGCCTCGGCCAGACCCCAGGTGGGCGGGGGAGGGGCTCCCGAGCCAGGCCCAGCCCTCTCCCCAACCCGCCCCGCATGGGGGAGCCCCACGTCTGTGACCTGGAGCCGGACGAGACTCCCTGGATAAAGGCCGCGGCCAGCATGAGTGGGGTCCACGTGGGCCTGACCTTTGACACCCACACACAGGGGCAGCCCTCATGCCCCGACAGTGCTGTGGGCTGAACCGAGTCCCCCGAAACAAACACGCAGAAGCCCGAACCCCCAGGGCCTCAGAGCGCAGAATTACGTGGAGCTGGGTCTTTGCAGAGGCGGCTACGGCGGAATGGGGCCCCGGGCGGGCCCGGTCCCGTCTCACTGGCATCCGTGAAGAAGAGCAGAGCAGGACGCTGGCACGCACGGAGCACCAGGGAGGAGACGGCGCCCACAGGCCAAGGACCGCGGCTCGGGAGGAACCAACCCCGCTGCACCCTATGCTTAGGCTTGCAGCCCCCAGAGCCGAGGGGGATAAATTCCTGTTGTTCCCACTGCCCTGTGTGACCCTGTCATGGCAGCTGAGCCATGAACGTGGCCCCTGCTGGAAGAGGACACTCGTCCCCCCACCCCACCCCCGGGCTCTCTGACAGACCCCAGAGAGCGTGGCGCAGTCCACGGTCTGCGGATGTGACACGTGGGCCGTTCACACCTCTGGGGCGGGGGAGGGGGTGCAGTGGGGCCCCACCCTGCCCGGGGCCTGCCGGGCGCCCACCTTTGGCCTCGTTCTCGCTGTCGAGCACGATCTGGAAGGCATCGGGGGCCAGGGCCAGGCCGGCGTTCACCAGGAGGGCCTGCTCCCTCCTCTCTCTGTCCTTCGCGACGGCTCTCTTTGCCTGTGGGAAGACAAGGGGGCCAGCGAGTTGCCACGTGGTCCAAAGCGGCCCTTTGCCCATCTTCCCGAGAACGCTGCCCGGCCCGGCCCGACAAGGGCGCTGTCCCGGGCCCCGGCTCCCTCCGCGCCGTGCCCGGGCCCCCCTCCGCCCCTGTCGGCCCTTCCCAGGCTGCGCCGGCACCTGCTCGATGGCCATGATGGCCTTGTCCTCAGCGCGCTCAGGCACTTGGTACAGCGTGGTACATAGGCGCAGGCGGTTGGCGGTCGTCTGCAGCTGGTCCTGGTAGAGGCCCAGGCTGTCCAGGTGCACAGCCTTCTGCAGGTGCTCCAGGGCGGGCTCCAGCCGGTCCTCGTCCTCCTCTAGGTACGCCAGCTCCATGTGCACCTGGCAGCGCAGCAGGCTCATGAGGCTGCAACAGGCGTGGCATCAGGGCCCACGGCTGCCTGGTGGGCAAGCCGGGCCTGGGGGGACGGGCCCGTGTGCAGGGTGGGGCTTGCGCCCTCCCCCCACTTTCCAACGTCCTTCCAGGGACACCCCCACCTCACCCGAGCCCACAAATGGGAACAGAGAGAGAAGGCCCCGCAGACCACGGAGACCTCAGAGCCCAGGGCTGAGCAGCCAGGTCGGCACAGCGGGTCCCTGGAGCGCGGGGATCCCACGCCACCCCTGCCACAGCTGCCGGCCACCCACACACCTGGGCCTCGCAGGCACACGGGCCACCTGCCCTGAAGGAACGGCCTGCCACGCCCGGGCTGCCTCTGCTGGGAGGGGCTGGGCGGGAGGGGCCCCACGTCTCAGCGTGGGCGTGACGTGTCCCACAAAGCCTTCCCCCCACAGCACAGGAGGGGCCCCACATCAGAACCGTGGCCCTATGACGACATGGACAAACCCAACAAATGCTGCTGGATGATCTCGCAGGACCCATGACCCGACTGACTTTCAGCTGAGACAGAGAGTGACAGTCACCTTAGCACACACGTCACCTCCAGAAAAACGGAGCAAGTGGAGTCTGTGGACAGGTGGCCACGGCGTGAGGCTGGGGCTCTGCCGCCCACGGGCACAGCTCTGCCCCACACAGGACGCGGCTCCACGGCACCCATGGAGGGGCGGGGCCAGAGAGCCAGCTGAGAGCCAAGGTGGGGTCCACGGTCCAGACCATGGCCAGAAACAAGCCCCTTTTCCGTGTGGCAGCCGCCGTACGCACAGTGGTGTCTGTGCCGGGGAGGGCCCGGCCCCCAGAACTGCGCTTGCTGCGGTGGGACGCTTGAGGGGCACTGAGCTGGCCAGCCCGGGAGACGGGGCCACCGCAGCGGAGAGCCCAGGGTGAGGCCACGTTAGGAACAGGCGTGGAGACCATGCGCGGGAGCCACGCCGCCACAGTGAGCCAGCAGGGCGCGTGGGTAAACGTGGGTCAACGCGCACCCGCCAAGGGGACGTTCAGACAGGCGAGGAGAGGACAGATGGAGAAACTCAGGAAAAACGGAAACTGAAAAAAACGCAAATGCTAAAACTAAAAGCCGTAATAACTATGATGGAAAACAACCCTGGCTGAGCAACCGCGGACTAGTGAGGACAGAAAAAGCCAGGGGACCTGAAGACAGGCCACGGAAATTGCCAGAAGGAAGAGTGGAGGGCGAGAGATTCCCGCGAAGCTGCACAGACGAGGCCGCGGGCAGCACCGCGTGGGTGACGCTGACGAGAACACACAACGTCACGCGGCCCTGTGCAGAATCTGCGTAGAAAGACTCCTGGGACGTCGTAATCCAAAGACTGGGAACAAAAGCCCGGCGAGTTCTGAGAGAGCAGGAAGTGACGTGGGCGTCACGCGGGGACCGTGTGGAAGTGACTCGGCTTCTCACCAGGGGCTATGGCGGCCGGAAGGGAAGAGAAACTTCTGTGGCCCAACGTCCAACAACCAGTGACAACATCCTTCAGACGTGAGTGCGCATCGCCAGGGAGGTCAAGGCGCCGCAGAGGCCCTGTCGGCGGCTGAAGCAGAGCGCGCATCGCCAATGGCGCCACGGGAAGGGGAGCGGGAGCCCCCCAAGCCCGAGAAAGAACAGCGGCCGGGGCCTCGGATCCACACAAAAGAAATGAGAGCCGCTGGGACTGCCACAGACGTGGGCACACGTGGGTGACCACGGCGCGGCGCCAGCGCAGGGGGTGGAGCCAGAACGCCCTCAGGTTTCTGTCTCCGCAAAGCGGGAAGGGGACGCACAAGCGCAGGGGCCGGGCGGGCCGTGGCGCAGCGCTGGCCTCACAGCCGGGGCGTCACTGGTCCGAGACTGGTCTCTTTCCTTCAAGAGGAATGGCCGAAAAACCAGGAGCCAACAGAGGAAATAAGACAGAATTCGAAAACATTCAGTTAATCCCAAAGAGGGCAGGGAGGGAGCCCCGCAGCCCAGACGGGCAGAGCAGGCGAGCACGCAGTGGGGCGCGGCCTGGGGTCCATCGCATTCCCACAGCCCAGCATTCCACGGATCGTGATGTCAGGGAAAAAGCCAGACTCGGCCACACGCTGCGTAAAAGAGGCGCGTCCTGGGGGACGGTTTCTGCACATCCGAGAGACAAACGGCGTGAGCGCGTGGGACAGAGGAGGCCGCGCCTGCCGCGAGGAGCCCAGGCTGGCCCAGCTGCGCTGACGTCAGACAAGGAGCCGCCAAACGCAAAACACAGTAAAGCCAGAGGCACGGGACGCAGCCGTGAGCGCGCCCGGTGCGTGGCGCAGCTAAAGGGAAGGAGAGGGAGACCCACAGTCGGAGCTGGAGTTCCCACGTCTATCTCGGTAACCGCTGGAACAAGCAGACCAGCGAGGTGAGATGCAGGAGGTCTGAGCCTTGCGATCAGAAATGCGAGCGCAACGGGCGAGCCCCTCCCGGGAACGCGGGGCGACTTTCGCCCTGGGTCCCAGCGAGGGCCGCCAACACCTCCCTGCAGAAACAGGACCGGACAGGACAGGACAGGTCCCCGGGCCAGACGGCGTCAGCGCGGGATTCTGTCAAGCAGTCAAGGAAAAAACGACCCGCGTCACACAAACTCCTCCAGAAAGCAACTCATGTATGAAGTCCCCGTGGCCTTGATGTCACAGCCTGACAGAGCCACTGCAGAAGCAGCAGCGTCCTCGTGGGCACACGGGACAGCCTTGTGACCACACACCGGGAGATCAGACCTGGCCGTGCGCAGAAAGGACGGCGCGCAGAGAGCACACGGCCAGGCTGACGCTCAGAACCAGCCAGTGCAACTCACACAGCAAAGAGCAAAGGTCGCGCGGTCATTTAACAGACGCGGAAGAGACATCTCCCGACACTCGTACCCATTCGTGATTTAAAAGACAAACAGAACATTTAGCAGCAAACTAGGAAAAAAAGGAAACCTCCTCATCCTGGACTGGGAATTGACGAAAATTTTGCTCTAATGTCTTACCCAGTGGGACAGGGTTGAGTCCCCACCGAGATCAGGGACAAGGACAGCAAACGCCCTTGGCCTCCACCACTGGGAGTTTGTGCTGAGTCCCCGCAGCGCAAGAGGCAGGAGAAAGAAAGATCCGTCCACACTAAGAATCCCGAGGACTCTACAAACCCGTGTGGTGAGTACATGAGTTAGGCAAGGACAGAACTCAAGGCCAGTATTTGGATGTCAGTCGTCTCTCTCTGGAAGAGCAAACAATAGGAAATTTAAAACTAGAAAGACAATACCACTGGCAACCACGTCGAGAACCACAGAAGGCTCAGCAGTAAGTTTGGTGGGCAGTGGCCACGACCCCTGCACTGAATCCATAGAACACCACGCGGCAGAGAAAAGACCCGAGTTGTCCGGGCGGGGCACACGCCAGGACCACAGATTCGGTATCATCACGATGTCATTCCTCCCAAAATCCACTGGCAGCTTCAATACAATTCCAATCAACGTACCCGCAGGTTTCCCCTCGAAGCGGACAGAGTTGTTCCCTAAACGTTACATGGAAACACAAAGGTCCCAGGACAGCAAGGACAATCTGCAAAAAGAACAAACTGGAAACTTACACCACGAATGTCAAGAATCGCTACAAATTTACAGCGATCAATCCAGACGGCGCGGGACAAACGTGCGGGCCAGAGACAGACCCACAGGCCACCTGCCACCGACCAGGGGCCCACAGCATTCTGCAGGGAAAGGGCGTCCTTCTCAAAAGTGGTCCCGAAACAACGGAAACAGTCTGCGTTTTCCCGTAGGGAAGAAATAAAGCTCAACCCCTGACTGATCCACACGCAGAACTTTGTTCTCAATGGGTCACCGAAACACCGTGAAACTTCCAGAATCCTGGTTCTCCAGGGTGGCAGGTCCACAGGGTCAAACCCCCTTCATACCAACCCCAAGACGGTATTTTGCACGTCCACTCCCGTTTTCCATGGATACACATAAAAGAATGTTCTAGAGGCTTCGGGGCACATGACATGTCACCGTTCTGACATCTAAGGGAAGGGATGCTTGTGTGTTCTTGCATCTGATGTTTCTTTACTTTAATTTCTAACACAACAAAAGTCAATAGATACAACTTATCGAGTCAAAGCTCCTCGGGGTCCTCAACACTTTGCGTAGACGGTTCCTGAGACCAGTGGCCAGGAGTTGCTGCTGCTCACGGAAAACACAAAACGCAACAACCAAACTGGTCAAGAATTCGTAACTGTCACCTTGGCAACACTAACACCTCGTGCTCTTCGAAAGACGCCGTTAGGACCCAGAGACGGCAAACTGCAGCCGGGAGAAAACGCCCATCACATGCGCGTCCCACAAAGATCCGTCCCCAGTGTACACGAGGAATCCACAGAAAGGCGAAACCACGCGATTTTTAACAGCAACGGAAGTTTTGCACGGGCACGCCACAATGACCGGCGAGGGGCTGATGAGCACGTAAAAGGCGTTCGCCACCAGTCACGAGGGCAGTAAAAAAAATTCACCGCGCGGAGCCCGGACACGCCCGCAGGAGTGATTACAGCTGTCGCCGTCTGCGAGGCACAGAAGGCACCGACTGGGACGCCCCGCGGCGCGAGCAGAGGGGCACACCTGCCGCCGTCTGCGGCTGTCCGGAAACGCACGCTCACACGTCCCTTCCCTGCTAGTCCCAGCCGAGTGCAAACACACTGCCGGACATTCCCGCGTGGCGCACTCTGCACGGCAGAGGGAATGCGCCCGAGTCCGAAGGCCCCACCAGGCGGAGCGGCCGGTTTCCCCTGCGCACGCAGCGCGCCCTTCCCCTCCCGTGATGTCCAGGCAGGCAGAGGGGTCGGCAGCGGCGGGGACGGTGTGCACCAGGACGGCGAGGGGATGGGCCCAGCGGGGACGCTGAAGGGTGTGGAAACGTCCGTGGCCAGAGAGGCGGTTGCACGGGTGTGCACTCGTCAAAACTCACCAACCCAACGTTTAAAACGTGCACATTCCGTTACATGAGATTACACCTCAACCAAATCGATTAGGAAAATAATTATCAGAAAAAAGGATGGCGACCAGAAGAAGCTGTTTTCTAAAAATCGGGCAAATCTGAAAGTAAACTAATGGGATATTTTTGGAAACGAGAAATAAAATCATTACGACGAAAGCAGACGAGAGGGCTGAGAGTGGGAAAACAACCCGAGCGCTTGTGGAAGGGAAGTGACGATGGAGGACGGAGGTCAGAGCTCGGCCGGGCGTCTCCGCACCTGCGGGGAGGGGGACGCGGGGGCCCTGGACGCGGGGGCTGAGGCCCCGGCAGGCATCCGGGTGAAATTCTCCAGACCCGGAGAGAGACCCGAGTCCCGCACAGGACGGGACCCCCACATGCTGAGCAGGACCGAGGCCGGCGCCTCCTGCCCCGCCCGGTGACCAGCGCTGCCCGCTTAGTCAGGAGGGGCCGGGGGTGGCGGGCGGCTCCCTGCAGACCCGCCACGCCTCCTCTCTGCTGCTCACACCTCAGTCCCCCGGGGACAGGAGCCATAGGAAGCCAGGTCCCAGTGTGCCGACTCACGCACAATCCATTTCCTGTTTGGATCACTCTTCACTCTATGGCGGGGACACCGGGAAGCAGAGTGGACGGGAAACCGACTCGAAGCCCAGCCCTGAGTGCTTGGCCCCTCCCAGCAACTCTGCAAGGGATGGGCGTCCCCAATCCCTGTCCCATGTCTCCTGTCTGTGCCAGCTATGCCGCCCTGGCTGCCCACCTCTGCCCTGCACCCTCCTCACCTCACTTGCTCACCTCTGCCCTGCACCCTCCTCTCCTCACCTCGCCCGCCCACCCACCTCCGCCCTGCTCCCTCCTGACCGGACCCGCCCACCTCCACCCTGCACACTCCTCACCTCACCCGCCTACCTCCGCCCTGCACCCTCCTGACTTCGCCCGCCCACCTCCTGATCTCCCCTCGCTCCAGACGCAGTTTCCCACCGTGTCTCTCCGGCCTCCCCAGCCAGGAGTTCCTGAACCTGGACTAGGGTCTCTACCTCCCAGGCCTCTGCGTCCTGTGCTCTGCCAAACACCCCTGGGACACCCCTCGCTGTCCCCCAGAACCTGCTCCCACCCGCCACGGTGCACCTGGAGGCTGCCGCCACCGTGGGCCGGGCCTGTCCTGGTCACACCTGCAGACACGTCGAGCTCCCCTTGGTCTCAGGCTTCCTGCGGGCCCCATGCCCCTCAGGGGGACCCACCCACGTCCCCACAGGCCCCCACCAGCCCCACTGTGGCCTGTGATGGGACAGGTCCCTTCTGTCAGCTCGCGGGGTGCAGACACCCCAGCCAGTGCCCCCCTGAGAGGAAGCCTGTGCTGAGCCTCCTCCTTCCTCATCCCGTGGGGGCTCCGCATTTCTGGGTGTGGGGGCCCCGGCCTGCCTAGCTCTGTGGGGCAGGTGGGCAGAGTGACGTCCTTGTCGTTGGAACATCCACTCAAGTCCTCGCTGGATACAGGTGGATCTCTCTGCTTACACCGCTTTTATGGCAAGTGAGTCCAATTTTATCCGTATCCGTAATGTTGGAGAATTCTGCCTCTTCCCTCTCCGCCCACATGCCACCCCTCCGTCGGGACGACCTAGACGAACACGCGCCTACCTGTCCACCTTCTCCAGGACCTCCGCGATGCTGGCCAGTGGCTTGCGCAGGTGGTGCCGCAGGTTGTGCTGCAGCAGGGGCAGGCAGGCGTTCCACTGCGTGGCACACACCACGTGGACGGCCCGGGCCTCGCCCAGCCGGACGGCTCGCTGCAGCAGGACGTCCAGCCTCCGGATGATGTCCAGCTGTGCCTGCGGAGAGGACGCCAGCCGCGCAGTGACGGCCATGAGATCAGCGCCGTCATAACCGGCCAATCCCGTCACGACCTGGGAGAGCCGGCCGCCGGCGTGCCCTGGCCTGCAGCGCGAGGATGCGGGCCAGGGCAGCACATCGGGCTGGGCACACTGGGAGCACGGGACTCACGCCCGTCACACTGCTACAGCCTGTGGCCGAGTGTCCTCCCCAGAAGGGAGCAGACGCCCCATGCGACCGGGCACTCCCGGGGTGTGGCCGTGCTCCGCACACGCATGGACAGGTCTGCCCTGCGCGGGACGACGCACGCGGTCTGCTCGGCTCCTGGCCCTGTGTGTCTTGCGGGGCCTGTGCCCCGTCACGTCTGCCACCCAAGGGGCGTCTGCGCCGGGCGTCTACGGGCGCCCTTCCCAGCAGGCAGGCGCAGGCCCGGAATGTCCAGGGCTGCGGAGCTGCTCCCGCCACACCCCACGCCCTGCTCAGTCTCCCCTCCCCCTGCACCGCCTGTCTGTCCTGCGCCTGCGTGGTCACACCCACAGCCCGGCTCTGACACCTCAGGGCCCTCACGCTGCGCCTGGGTGACCCGGGTGAGCCTGCGCTTGGGACTCACGTGCCTGTCCTGCTGCTCGGCGCTGAGGCGAGTCTGTCAAAGCCTCACAAATGGGGCCCAGCCCCCCAGAATCCTCAGCAGCGGAGGTGCGGCCGGGCATAGGGGTGTGACCCACGGTGCCACGACCACCTGGCCTCCGCAGCAGCTTCACCATAAGACGTGGCAGCCGAGCCGCTCGCCATAAACTGTGTCTTAAACAAACGCTCCTATTTGCCCACCACATGCCAGGCACCGAGGTGCCCAGCACAGTGGGGCAGACGTACGCACGCAAATCCCAGGAGCCCGCACCCCGCCAGGCAGCCAGACATGCACCAGGCAGAGCCTGGCTGAGGACGGCGCAGAGGACGCCCCGGCCGCTCTGCTCACTCCCTGCATGGCGGGGCCCGGCGCCTCCTGCAAGGCCAAGCGTGTGGCCGCGTACAGGCGGCCTCGCCTTGCGGCATGGTGGGCGCAAACAGCCCACCCCTTCCTGGCCGTGGCTGCCGTTCCAGACCCTTCTCTCCGAAGTGAAAACGCACAGCAGCGTTAAGTCACGACGCTCCCGTCGTCGGTGACTCGTTGCCGTCGTGTTTGGACGGCGGCTCGTGGGGCAGCTGCCCTTAAAGAAGGAGTCGCCTCTTCAGCACCCACAGACGGGAACCGCCCAAACGGGCAACTGGGGCAGTGACAGCAGCTTCGGTGAACCCACGAGACACTTTCTCTCCTCACTCTGGGTCTCCTGTGATGCCATCATCCCTTCCCAGGTCCCCAGGCCCCGCCGGGCTGACTGCTCCCCACCGGCTGCTATCCTGGACCCAAGTCCAGCGGCAAAGAGCCCTCCCAGGACACGGTGGCACCGAGCACTGCCCATGGTGGGAGGGACTCTGCACCCCCTTGTCAGGGAGGCTGCGGTGGTCCTGGGGGCCGCCGTGGCCCAGGCCACAGGGCCACCGTTGCATTCCTACGAGGGGCAGGGAGGCCAGGAGGCCACAGGTCCACAGCAGGCGTCCACAGGAGGCTGGCCTCACCCGCTGTCACACGGGAGCCAGGGTGAGCCCAGCAGTGGGGTCCAGGCCACGTCGCAGCACTGTCAACACTGGCTCAAAGTCACCTCTCACCAAGTTCCAGGACATTTGCAAAATGACGCCATGTGACCACAACTCCTGTTCAAGCACTCACCTCCACAGCCGCTCGGACATAGACCTTAACCTTATTTTCAAGTGTCGAAGCTTCTAATTCGTACTCCAGACATTCGATCTCGATCAGCTTCCCAGGAGCCTGCGGACACGGGTGTGCACACAGGGGACGTTCAATGAGGGTACCGTGCGCATTAATGTCAAAGGTCACTTAAAAAAAATACCGCCCAGCAGGGATTCAACAAACACACAGCATGAGACGGTGCAGAGGTGTGGAGGACGCCAGGGTTTGGGTGAGGAAGCTGGGGGGAGCTCGTTAATTTCAACAGACATCGAGTTTTTAAATAATTAAACCAACTTCAGATAAACTTTATCTTACAGAATTTAGCAAACGTATTTTCTCGTATTTAACCCCTGCCTGGGGTCAGGAGACAAAAGCCCTTCTGGGAGGCCCGGGCGGCCAGTTGGGGGAGCTCAGGGCGTGTCTCGGGGTGGCGGCCCCGCCTCACCTGCCTCGCCTGCCTCGCCTGCCCTCCCACCGCAGCCACCACAGGCTGGGCTCCCGAGTTCCCCGTCCGGGGCCTTGTCCCGGCCCCTGACACGCAGGACTCAGGGCCACAGTAAGGGACTAAAGTCTGGAAGCCTGAGACGTTCCCCAGGCGTGGTGGTCCCGCAGAAAGACTCCCAGGCCTCGGCAGCCTCGTCCAGGCCCGGAGAGCAGCATGCAGGCCGGCCGCCACCCAGGACCACACTGCCTCGCGGGACGCGGGCCTTGTGGACACCGAGGATGACTTGGCTGCCCATCCACGAGGGCCGCTGGGGATCACGCATCATCAGGACACATAGGAGACCTCTGCTCCCCGGACCATGTCTTCCACGGGAGACACCCACGGTGACTGGGAAGTGCCCGTAGAACGTGGGGACAAGCCACGTATGGCAGCTCTGCTCCAGGGACGGGGCGCCTCGGCCCTGTGTGTCTGGGGCCCCCGGTGTGGCCAGTACGAGAGGGTCAGAGGCCGCCGCCTGAGGCCGTGTCTGCCAGACCTGACGCAGGACTCTGCACAGGAGGCGGCCATGTCTACGTCCACCCGGGTTAACTGGTTTCCACTCGCTCAGGTGACTTGAAATAAGATGTCACAGCGGCAGCGACTGGTCTTCAAAACCTCATGGAGGTTTCACAATTAAGAACCGTTCACATCCTTAACATGAGCGAACTTTTAATTGAAAACAGATCTTGTGAGATTCTGAATGTCTACTAGGAAGGGACGGATAGACCATGACCTGAACGCACAAGGCTCCATACGTGCACTGAAGCTCGTGTACGGGCCGGGCGCGGCGGCTCGCACCTGTAATCCTAGCACTCTGGGAGGCCGAGGCGGGAGGATCTCTCAAGGTCAGCAGTTCCGAGACCAGCCTCAGCAAGAGTGAGGCCCCGTCTCTACTAAAAATAGAAGGAAATTAATTGGCCAACTAAAAATATATATAAAAAAATTAGCCGGGCATGGTGGCGCATGCCTGTAGTTCCAGCTAGTCGGGAGGCTGAGGCAGGAGGATCGCTTAAGCCCAGGAGTTTGAGGTTGCTGTGAGCCAGGCTGACGCCACAGCACTCTAGCCCAGGCAACAGAGCGAGACTTTGTCTAAAAAAAAAAAAAAAAAGAAAAAGAAACCCACGTCTGTAATGTCTGATGACGTAGGAAAGCCCCCACCAGTCAGAGGTTTAAAAGCTGGACACAAACCCTGAGCACGGCTCCAGACTCGCAGGAAAAAGCTTCAGGTGGCTGCATGGAAATGGGCAGGAACATAGCCAGAGATTTTTTTCTTTTGTCCTTAAAAGTCTTCTGAATTGTTCATAGTTAAATAGGTGCCATTATAACAATTTTAGAAAAAAAAATAACAGGCCAGCGTGGCAGCTCACACCTGTTAATCCCAGCACTTTGGAAGGCCAAAGTGGGAGGATCACTTGAGCCTGGGACTTCAAGGCCAGCCTGGGCAACATAGCGAGACCCCATCTCTACGAAAAATTGAAAAATTAGCGGGCGTGGTGGTAGCAGCTGTATCCCCAGCTACCCGGGAGGCTGCGGTGGGAGTGTCTCCTGAGCCCAGGGGTTCGAGGCTGCAGTGAGCTGTGGCTGCGCCGCTGCACCCCCGGCCTAGGCGACAGAGTGAGACCCTGTCTCTAAAAACAAAAAGCACATCCTCGGAATCTCCCAGGAATCTCTCACGTCCCAGACATAAGGCTGCACGAGAGAGAGGAAACTGCGTGGTTAGCGACACAAACCTATTTCCATGCTGCAGCTGACGATTTTTACTTACTGATGTTTCTGTGGTTCTCGTTTTAAGCAGTTTCATTAAGAATAACTGACATACAGTGAACTTCAGATATTAAGTGCATGATGTGGGTCATTTGGACACGTAAACAGACCCAGGGAACCGTCACCACGGCCAGACGCCAACACCCGTCCCCTCCCCTCTCTGGAAGAGGCTGTTCACAGTCTCTTAAATTAAAAAACAAACCTGAAGCGTGCACTCTTACATACGTTTGGCAGAGTGTAAAGCTTTTTCTGGAGGGCAGTATTGTAATATGTATTTAACAATCTTAAAAGTGAAAATTCCCTAGTAATTTCATGGCAATGAACTTATCTTAGGAACATACCCTAAATGCAGAAAAAAGCCTGGGCACCAAATGTTCAGGGCAGCCCTTTATGTAATAAGCAAAAAGTTATACCGTGGTCGCCCCTTACCCGAGCAGGCTGCATTGCAAGACCCCAGTGGATGCCTGAAGCCCCGGGTAGCACCAGACCCCACACACTATGGCTTTTCCTACACATCCACACCTACGGTGAAGCTTAATTTAAAAATTAGGCACAGTGGGAGATTAACAATGACATGATAAAATAGAACAATTACAACAATATACTGTAATAAAAGTTACGTTAGTGTGGTTTCTCTTTTCCTCAAACTATCTTAATATTTTCAGACTGCGCCTGACCACGGGTCACTGAAACTTCAGACGGTGCGACTGCAGACCAGGGAGGACCACGGCGTGACTCAGATGTCCAGTGACGGGGTTGGGGACCGAGCCCTGCATCAGTAACGCTATGAGATCTGTGCGCTGCACAAACAGCTGGTGGCGGCGTGGCCCGGCGCCTGCCACGGAGGCCGAGGGGAAGGGGCGGGCGCAAAACTGCAAAAGCCACAGACTCGCGACCCCACAAACGCACGCGACAGGCTCGGAGTGCGGCTGCCGGACTCCGTCTGGGGCCCTTGGGCGGCGGCTCTGTGAAGGGCTTCTCCGGTCCCTGGCCTTTACGTCCAGACACACGGCGAGCACCCGCGCTCCCTTGGCCAGCAGCCGCCACCAAGTCACTTACTTTGCTTTCGATTTTCTTCAGGTCTGCGAGGCAGTCAGAGGAGATGTCCACGCATTTCAAGGTCAGAGAAAGGTGAGCCAATTCGAAAAGCAAGAGCATTCTGGAAGCAAACAAACAAACAGCAGCGGGTGACAGAGCCATACACCTGCGTGGTAAACAGCCATCGTTCAACCAGAGGCGGGAATGAAAGAAATAAAATAAAATAAATTAATGAAACGGACATCCTGCCGTGGCGGCCCCAGCCCGGCCTCCAGGCTGCAGGACAGGCACCTGCTCCGGCGCCCCACCGGGCGTAGAGCCGGGGGTGGAGGCAGGCGCGGTGCCATGTCCCTGCGAGGAGAGAGGCCGCCACGTGAGCTTCCTGGCGCAGGGCCTGGGCTCCTCCGACCAGCAGCACCTGCAGCCGCCAATCTGGGTCTTCGCAGAGATCGACAGGCTGGTGCTAAAATGTCTATCCAACTACAAAGGACCGACAGTGGCCTGAACAACTTCGAAAAAGAATAAGATTCGGACTAAACTCCCTCATTTCAAGAGTTATTATTAAGCTGTGGGACTCAAGAGAGTGGTCCCGGCTTAGATAGACCGGGGTTTCTCGGCCTTCACACCTGACATTTTGGACCGTCCTGAGAGCTGTGGAGTGTTAGCGGTGTACATGGTCTCTGCTCACTACATGTGGGTGGCACCACCAGTGGCAACCACCAAAAGTGTCTCCAGACACAGCCAAACGTCCCCTGGAGACAAGCCTACTTCTCTGCTATTTCCTAGGTAATAGCCACCGTCTTACCCAGAAACATCGACACAAACGTCTGGGCCGTGGTCACCCCCAGCACAGTGCTCGATGATATGCTCCCCTCCTCCCCTCTCCAGCCAGGGGGGTGGGGGACAGGGGTTGCTCTGGGGTGGGGTGCAGGTCCTTCTGCCCACCCCCACCACCTCTGTAGGCTCTGGTGGGCCTGGCCTCCCACCTCCTCCTCCTCCCTGAGCTCCAGGGCAGGCACCTGCTGGGCAGGCCAGGAGCAGAGAATCTGTCAAAGGACGTGTCACTGGTTCTCAGTCCTTTTTGGTTTTAAATTAACAGAACGGCCTTTTTCTCACCCGGAATTCCAGATACAGGAGTCCAAGTGGACAAGTGTCAGTGGCCCCCAAAGTCTCAGGAAGTCTCCGAGGCTCTCAGAGCTCCTGGGAAGGACCACGGAAATCCACGGAAATCCATGGAAATCCACCAAAAGGCAACTCTGACTGGCAGCTTGCGTGAGGGCGTCTCCCAGCAAGCAGAGAACACACCTGCTCTCCCCATCCGGGGGGGGGCAGTGACCTGGCGCAGTGACCAAATGCTGACTGCACGGGAAGCTACAGGGAAACCTAACGTGTCCAGATCAGAAAGTGCTCCGCTGGCCAGAGCGCAGCAGAACCAAATGCTCACACAGAAGCGAAGCCACAGCGACGCGGGTGTCCCAGCGGACACAGGCGCAGGCCGATGGCAGCGTCTGACCGGGACGTGGCCCAGACTGTCCTTGCAGTTTGGCACACCCACAAGTGTTAAAAAACTAAAAGGTGAACAAACTGGGACAATTTGTAAATACACCGGAGCTGAAGGGCTCACACCCTAAAATAGAAACAGTCTCCACGAGTCGATAGTAAAATGATTTATACACCACTTTTAAGAAATCAGGTCAAAGACATGAACGGAAAGTTAACAAAAGGAAAACATGGTAGTAAATATATGAAAAAATGTTCAACTTCATCGGCAAAGAAGCGGACAGGAAAGCGATGACAGCCGTCCACCGACGGGCTCTGCGAGGGGCAGAAGGCGACCCCCTTGTGTGCACAAGTGCCCCAGAATCCTGCCTGCAGACGTGATGGGCATTTCTGAGGGAGTGATGAGCAGACTGTCAGAAGAGACCCTCACATCCGTCCTGAGCGCTAACCGGGAGCCCCAGCCAGGAAGGGGAAGCTGCAGGCCACAGCCCGGGCCACGGCTGGGCTCCGCCTGACTCCAGTTAGAACCCGAAGAATCGGAACGTGTCAGCCTCCTCAGGAAAACGCTCACGCACGTGCACACGTCTGTGCACACGTACGTGCACATGCCTCCCGAGAGCTGGACTGACCCGTTGGCATCCTCCCTGCATGCCCAGCCCCCACCCGCAGACCTGTGAGATCTGCTGTCCTGCCTCCTGGGGTTCAGGGTCTCCAGGGACCCCCTCCCCTTGAGTGACCTCCATCTAACTGAGAGATGAGCTCCGTGTTGAGCAGATCCCGCTGCCTCAGATGGATTGAAACGATTCTGACGTCTGGTGTGTGACCCTCCTTGCTGCCTTTCACAAACGAGCTGCCACGTGGAGGTGCCCGTGCAGCAGGGAGCCGAGGCCCTCACTGCACGAGAAGCAGAATCCTGCCAATACCCACGTGGCTTGGAGTCACTCCAGTGCAGCCTCCACAAGAGACCCAGCCCAGCAACACCCTGACGGCAGCTGCGCCTGGATTCTGAGTTCCGCAGACACACAGAGGTTGCAAGTGAGTGTTGCTTTCAGCTCTGAGCTGGTAGCAATCTGTTGCACAGCCACAGTGAGCTAAGACGTCTTTCCCAGGGCTTTCATAAAACCATGAGAGAACTTCAGCCCACTATGTTAACGAGGCTCCACCCCATCTCTGAAACGAATACACAGTGCTAATGAGGATGTGACAAAACAGCTGCTGGGAACAAACCCTGTCACTTCTGTGAAAATGACTGGGGAGTGCCCTGCCGATTCCTCAGGCAGCCCCCGGCTCAGTTACTGCTTCCGGGAATCTAGCCCAGGACTGATCCTAGACCCTAAGGCTGCTCAGAGGAGTCAAGAAAGCACAGAACTAGAACAAGCTAGCCTGGGAAATGCTCGTGAAAAAAGGTATGTTCCCCACACGATGAAGTGTTATGCAGCTATTCAGAAATGTGTGAGCAGATGCTCTAGTAACTTGAAAATGCTTATGCTTGGAAGTTAAATTTGATTTTAAAAAGGAGGACATCAAAGTACTGCCCAAACAGTACCAACCTCAGGATAAAAAAAGATTAGATGGAAATTTACTAAAACATCCACCTGGCTGACTTTTGCTAAAGTGGTTCTAGTTGACTGTTTTTATATTTTTCCACATTTTTCAGTGATTGCTAAATTTTGCACAAAGACACATATACGTAAATGTATGCTGGAAAAACGTGAATACTTACTTCTCTTCTCTAATTGAAGGAAAGCGCTGGTGATTGTAGTTACTTAAATGTCTATAGGCCACTTTCAGAATACTTTCGACATCTTCTGGTAATTCATTTTTATCCATTTTTCTGGAATTCAAACACAAAATAATCAAAAGATCCTATTACGTTTATTCAATTTATGTGAAGAGAGTCTAGGAAATTGTTTCCCACTGAAAAGAAGGGCTAAAATAATCCCTTGTCCTTTGTCTCCTCGAACGTCCCAGACACGCTGTCACACTTCCTCACCCTCCCTCACTCCAGCTGTATCATAAAAACGTCACCCAGGAAGATTTGCACACGTCCTTCCGCCCAAGGCAGGAACGAACTAGGGAGCCCTTCGATGGAAAATCACGGCCTCTCTCCTCTCATCTGCTCCAGGACCTGTGGTCAGCGACGTCGTGCCCCACAGTGATCTTAGCACATGAACACCCAGATCTCCTCATACCCCTCAGCGCCCAAGCACACTGCCATCTCATGAACGTCCCCCGCCCTCAACACTGTCGTCACCTCACTCTCCTCAGCCCTCAGACACTGTCACCTCCTCCCTCCCCTCAGCCCTGACACACTGTCACCTCCTCACTCCCCTCAGCCCTCAAACACTGTCACCTCCTCACTCCCCTCAGCCCTCAAACACCGTCACCTCTTCACACCCCTGAGCCCTCAAACACTGTCACCTCCTCACTCCCCTCAAACCCAGTGTCACCTCCTAACTCTCCTCAGCCCTCACACACCCTGTCACCTCATTTCCCTCAGCCCTCAAACACTGTCACCTCCTCACTCCCCTCAAACCCAGTGTCACCTCCTAACTCTCCTCAGCCCTCACACAGTGTCACCTCCTTACTCTCCTCAGCCCTCACACAGTGTCACCTCCTCATTTCCCTCAGCCCTCAAACGCTGTCACCTCCTCACTCCCCTCAGCCCTCAAACACTGTCACCTCCTCACTCTCCTCAGCCCTCACACAGTGTCACCTCCTTACTCCCGTCAGTCCTCAAACACTGTCACCTCCTCAACCCCCTCTGCCATCACACACTGTCAACTCCTCTTTCCCCTCCACCCTCAAACACTGTCACCTCCTCACTCGTCTCAGCCCTCACACACTGTCCCCTCCTCACTCCCCTCAAACACACTGTCACCCTCCTCACTCCCGTCAGAGCTCACACACTGTCACCTCCTCACTCCCCTCAGCCTCCAGCACTCTCACCGGCTCATTCCCTGCGAACACACTATGTTCTCCACCATCCTGATCCCCTGCAGCTGCTATCACAGCTCTCCCGCCCTGCATAGGGAACTTTTCAAAGCAATCCTCTCTCCACTCCCTGGTAACAATCCTTCCCCCAGTCATTCTAACCCACTGGGTGAGCGTTTTCCTGCAAAATGCTCTTGTTCTCTTCAGTGTCATGGTCAAGTCCAGACTTATCTGGCATGGCTTGTCAGAGGAATCTGACGCTGTTGGTGACTGTCTTCCCCGGAACCACTCTTTTCACTTGGCTTAGAAGCTGCAGCCCCTTCCCGTGGCCCTGCTTTCACAGGTGTTGCCAGGATGCCGCCCAGGCCACGCCCCCCCCCAGCTCCCTGCAACTCCAAACTCCGTCACCTGCAGCAGGCTCGGGGCGGGGCGGGCGTCCCCAGGTGGAAGGGATGGTCTTCCTGAGCTCAGCACTCAGGAAACTCAACGTCTGCGCTCCCTCACCAAGCTACTTACGCTTTTAGCGTATTCATGAGGAAAGAAACCGAAAGGCTAATGGAATTTTTCTTCTCTTCCTTTAACTGAAGCTCATGCATTAATTCATGACGAACCTGTCATAAAAGGGAAGAAGATATTAATTTGGATTCAAACAATAGGTAGAGATAGAGATTTCGTGTCTACATATTATGTTATAAACATTCCTCCTGTAATTAATATCTGTAATTAACATGTATCTTCTCATTGTTACATTTAGCTTTTTCAGATACACTTTAAGCTCATTCCTTGTACATAAAAATGAATAGCTGATGAATGTTTTTCACACACATTCTTGTATTATAGTAATTACTTGTAGCTTTATAAGTTTTCTATTAACTTTTTAAAAAATCAATGTTGCTACAAAGGAAATATTCAAAGAGTAACAATTAGGGCAAAAAAATCTTGTTTTGTTTTCAAAATGTCATGGTTATATTTGTCTTCCCATAGGATGAACTGCCATCCCGTTTGTGTTTGCTTTGTTCATGTGTGTTTTTGTATCAATTAACGGACTTGTTTGCAGTTTTTATGCATGGTTTACTGAGCACTGACTTTTAAGCAAAATACTTCTTGTATCTGTATATCTTAATATGTCCACTTACCATAAGAGAGAATATCTGTCGGTATTTCTGTGGCACGTTCAATTTTATGAACGGCGCCGCGGTCGAACAGAACTTAGCAGCCTCCTCCTTTCTTCCAGCTTGCAGGTAACACTCAAGAAGTTCTCTAGATAATAAGGTTGATATTAAACCTTGTTGAAATTGTTTTATGCTGCAAATGTGTAATAGCCAGCTTATTATACTTTCATAATTTTTATGTTTCATCAGCTTCAGAAAGATAGCCTGGGAGCAACTCCTCCAGCCATAACCAGGGTCTGCGGCTCCCCAGCAAAGGCCAGCAGGAGCCAGGAAAGCTTGCCGTCCCTAGCAGGAGAGGAAATTATTGGCCTTTTAATTTCCCAGGACATTTAAAAATGATATTTTATTTATATTTATTTTTGTAGAGACAGGGTCTCACTATGCTGCCCAGGCTGGTCTCAAACTCCTGGCCTCAAGCAATCCTCCCGCCTCAGCCTCCCACAGTGCTGGGACTACAGGTGTGAACCACCATGCCCGGCCTGAAAATGACATTTTAAAGAAAGGTCTTATTTGCATTTACTTTCCTTTAAAGGTTCCCCAGTGGCTATAAAGCCGGCAGCCAAAGCCTACGGACTCTGGACTCGGACTTGAGTGCGGATCCTCCAGCCCTGGCACAGGACCCTTGTTGTGAACATTCACTCGGCACCGGCCTGCGCAGAGAGCTCCCCAGACACAGAAAAGCTCTGACAGAGCCCCTGTCAGTCCGCCCCGCACCGTGACCAGCGGCATTTGCTGACATTGGTGGTGGCGGTGGTGGCTTCCCAGGGCTGAGGCCCCAGCGGCCATGGTCCTGCCCTGGCTGCCCACACAGCCCCGCCTGCCCCCACAGCCCCGCCACTCGGGGGCCACCTGGGCTCCTGGACCTGCCTGCTCGCTCTGGCTTGGTCTTACCTTGCCCACATGTCTACTACATCACAAATTTACTGAACTAGGATGTTAGAACCACAAGCCAGGACCGGTGGCGCAGGACCCCGTTTCCTCTGCTTTGAGTCAGGACACACCGCTTCGTCCTCTCCCCCCCCCCCCCGGGGAGGCAGGGCCGCCCCCACTCACAGCATCAGCTCCGCACGCCACTCCTTGTCTTCCTCCTCGATCTGATTCAGCACGCTCACGATCTGGGAGAGGCTGGGGATCAGGTGGTGATGGTATCCAGGTTTGAGAAAGGGCCTCACCATTTGCCAGTAGAGGACGGAGGCGTTATAGACCAGGAAGTAATACCTGCGGCCCAGGGAGAGGAGGCCTGAGCTGCAAACCAGGAGCCTCCTCTTTCCGGGGAGTCACGCATTCCTCCCCGTGTCCAGCAGATGGCAGCAGCCATGGCCTAGCAGCTCCGGCCACACCTGCACGAGCACCAGGCACAGAGCCACTTCTCGCTGCCAGTGGCTCCAGCTCAGCCCCTGCTGCAGGGACCCAGCTGCAAGCTCCCGAGTGCGGACCACAACCTCTTCAGTCAGTCATTCCACCAGCTGATCAGACCCCGTGAAAATACAGCACTGAGCAAGGCCTCCTTTGCCTCTCAAGGGACAGACGAGAATGGGCAAGGATGAGGGAATCAAGAAAGGCTTCCTGGAGGAGGAGATACCCTGCCATGGCTGAAAATGACCAGGAGGGAAACTTTGGGGACAAAGCCTCCCAGCATCCAGGTGAAGTGGACAAGGGGCTGGAGAAGTGAGCAGAGGCGCCTCCTGGGAGTCTGGGCTTCTCCCCCATGCAGGCAGCAGGGTGCCGTGAAGGGCGTGTGGAGGCAGATCGCGGCAGCTCTGCCCTGCTGGTGTCCTGCCTCAGCCACGTGCCCTCAGGGAGTTTATGGGGAGCCACAGCATGGCCCTGAGACAGGACTCATCTTTCCCAGCTTTTCCAGGAAAGGAGGGGAAGCCCAGGTGTCCTGACCAGAGTCGCCTGGCCTGGAGGAGCTTCCACACCAGAGGGGTGCCTCCCAGACCCCCAGCAGCCTGCTCTGTCACCCACACTGGAAAGGGACTTATCCTCTAACTCCCACATGCCCTCAAAGAGGGCTCCTTCTCTCCCGTGCCACCACCTCGGACGCCCCGGGGCCACCCTCTCTCTGCTCAGCTCCACCCCTGGGGTCCCCCAGTCCCCATAGAGCAACCAGGCCTCTTCCTGAAGGCGCTTCCGACAGCCCTCCAGGTCTCCCTGTCACCCACCTGGCCCGGCCACAGCTGCCCAACACCCCTGGAATGCAGCGGGGACCAGGCTTCTCCCTGGGGGTGCTCACAGCTCCCTTTGGAGACTCCCACTGACCTCAGAACCTCTGGTGTGAGGCTAGGCCTCCCCACTACCCCGTCCCCATGGAAGTAGGTCTGCGAGGCTGGGCAGTATCCCCAGCACTTGCATGGAGGCTTGGCCAGAGAAGGCCATCAACGGAAAGACAGCAGACATTGCAGGTCTCTGAACGCTGCATCCTATTTAGATGCGTGGCATGAACACCAGTTTGTACACAGGCTCTGCAGTTTCAACAGTGATGTTTATCGTTGATGGAGAAGGCACGGGCCGAGCAGAAATCGTGCTGGAGTGTTCCAGATCACCTCTAGGGACAGGAGGCCCGGCCGGGCGTCCACCAGGGGCAGCACAGGCAGGCGGTGGGTGCTGGGGTGGGGGGCCCAGGGAGGGGGAGTGGCCAAGAGGGGCCCTTGAGAGAACGGACTCTCGGGGACACCTGCAAATCACAACAACCCCTGCCTGCAGACACGGGTGAACTTGGCGTGCACATGGCCCAGTTCCACGTGCTAGCGACAGTGCGCCATCCTAAGTGCATGAAAAGCACAACCCACAAACGGGAGAAAATCCCACGGTCCCGCTCAGTCAGGTCCGGCTGTGACGTCTCCCACACAACCAATCAGAAAGGCCCATGCGGTGGTGCCTACCTCGGCTCTCCTTTCGCAAAGTTTATAGCCTTCATATACTGAGTCACGCAGTTTTCAAACTCCTCCTAGAACGACATAAAGAATGCACAGTCAGGCCGGGCGCGGAGGCTCACACCTGTAATCCTAGCACTCTGGAGGCCGAGGCAGAAGGGTCACTCAAGGTCAGGAGTTCAAGATCAGCCTGAGCAAGAGCGAGACCCTGTCTCTACTAAAAAACATAAATAAATTAGCTGGACAACTAAAAAAATATATAAAATATTAGCTGGGCATGGTGGCACATCCCTAGTCCCAGCTACTTGGGAGGCTGAGGCAGGAGGATTGCTTGAGCCCAGGAGTTTGAGGTTGCTGTGAGCTAGGCTGATGCCACGGTACTCTAGCCCAGGCAAGAGAGTGAGATTCTGTCTCAAAAAAATGAATGCACAGTTAAATAAGAAACACCAGTCCCCGCTCACCACCACTGCCCTGGACACTGACCCCACTCAGGCCTGGCGGGACCCGGCTGTGAGCGTCAGGGTCTGAAACCGCCCGGCTGGGCTGGGTGCAAATGCGCAAAGACCTGCGGTCACGCAGGACACGGCAGACTCCACTGCCCCGGCAAGACCCTAACAGGAGACAGTGTCAGTTTCACGTGTCTGTGACAGTGAACGTGGTCGCTTTACTTGGCTAAATTTGACTTTGAGACTTTCTGCCCTGACACCTGGAGCTGGTGACAGGGACGGTGGGGGAGAGGCGGGGACCCCGCTCACCAGGTTGTCCGTGGACTGCGGGGCGCACAGCTGGGCCCGGCACAGGTGCGCGCGACCCAGGAACTGGGTGACCGGCCCCTTCACCTTGAAGTACATCTGTATGCAGTCGGCGCTCACCTCGGGCTGCCCCATCTGCGAGAGGACACCGGCCGTGAGGACCAGGGCCAGGGTGGAGCTGGCGGTTTGAGATCAGGCCCACGGAGGGATCTCGCCTCCACCCGCTGCTGGGACCTCCCCCCGCCCAGGGGCTGCCGCTCTCTCCAGCCCAGCGCACCCAGAACACGGCGTCCCCTCACCTCTGACCTGTCCTTGGGGGGGGGGTTATTACCTTGAGGGCCTGCTCGGCGCACAGCACGAACAGGTCGGGGCTGAAGCTCTCCCAGGGGTCCAGCTCGGATTTCCCGACATTGGCCGACTTGATCAGCTCGTAGGCTCTCCTCAGCGAGGCGGCGTCTGCGGGGAGCGGCCTTGAGCATAGGGGGACCACCCGGTCTGGGGTCGGGGGCCGGGCTGGCCCTGGGCGGTGCGGGAGGGTTAGGGTAGGGGCGGGGTGGGGGCAGAGGGTCCACAGTCTTTTCCCTTTTGAAAGCCCTGAAGGCACTTTCCTCACTTTAGCTCTGCTCAGGAAGTTCGGGGACCACCTGAAAGCTTCAAAGGGTCACCTATCAGGCAAGGTCGCGGGGTCCTGGGCCCACCTTGCTGGCTCTCGGCGCGGGCCAGCTCCTGCGTGATAACCAGGTCCATGGCGCCCTCCCCGAGGTCCCCAGCGCAGCGTCCCCGCCGTGTCTGCTCGCTCGGCTGCGGGACCAACGGCGGTTGCCTAGCGACGAGAGGACTCGGTTGCTGTCCGGGCCGAACCGCCGGCCGCCCGTCCTGCGCCAGCGAGGACGTGGGGGCGGGGCGAGAGAGGGGGAAGGAGGAGTGAGGAGAGAGAAGGGGGAGGGGAGGAGAGGGGAACCCAGGGAGAGGGAGGGGAGGGGCACCGCAGGCGGGAGATCAGCGCTCCTGGCCCTGGCTGTCGCCAGATTTGTCCTGGGCGTCTGCGCACCTGGGCTCTGGCCCGGGCTCCTCTCCGCCCCACCCCCAACCTTTTCCTGGCCATATTCCTGCGCGTCCCTCCAGGCATTTTCTCGGGCATTCATTCCACAATAGATATTTGCCCCTGCCTGGGGGCGGGAAGGGCCCCCTGGGGAGACAGGACATCAAATGTAGAATTGAGAGCCTGGCAGCCTGTGAAGGGGGTTCTGACCCCAAGTGGTGGGGTGGGGAGTATCCCTAAGCAGGCGACAGCTGAGCTGAGACCTGAGCAAGGAGAGGAAGTAGAAGGCAAGGGAGTGAGCATGGCACCTGCCTCGGTGAGAGCAGGAGGGAGGCCAGGCAGGCCGCACAGCGCCCACTACCTGGGCAGGGCTCCCCCTCCCCATCCCAGGAGGCCTGAGCCGGCTTTGCAGGTGCATGCTGCACCTGAGCGTTTCTGTGATGCCAGAAACATCCCTATTATTGGTGGTGTGTCACTGTCGGGGGCTACCCGCTTGGACAGGGTGGGGAGAAGCCCAGGAGCAGGGAGGAGATTGTCTAGCAGCTGAGGGTTGGGCAGCAGGTTTTTCAGGGGGAGTAGGCTGGCTCGGGAGGCCATGCCCGTCCGGGTGCACTCGGGAAGGACCTGGCCTGGTTCTGTCTTGAACATGCAGAACCTCGAGACACGGTTCCCAGGAGAGCTCTGGCTGTGGGTCAGGCCGAGCATCCCACCTGCCGCCCAGAGTGCTGCCCTGCGGGGACAGTGCCCAGGGGACGGCCCAGGGTCTGGGGAGGGTTTATTTTTAAAGGTACAAGATTATAAAAACTTTGAATGTTCATAGGTTTTTAGTGACAAACAGTAAGATTCTATACACAAAAAAATCGTGTTGTCAACAGAAGAGAACCCAAACTCTGTAAAATAATTTAAAGGTTTATTCTGAGCCGAATATGTGTGACCATGGTCTGGAGTCAAGGCCAAGAAGCCTTGAGCAACTGGTCTCGCCATGGTTCATTATCGTTGGTTTTATACATTTCAGGGAGACGGGAATTGCAGGTAAAGTCAGAATTTGATACATGGAAGGCGTAGATTGGTTTGGCGCGAAAAGGTGGGATGTCTCAAAGCAGCCGATTACAGGTTACAGGTGGGTTTAAAGACTCTTCGATTTGTAATTAGTTAAAGAAATGAAGCTGTGTCTGAAGTCTTGGAATGTTTTAAGTTAAGGAAGTCTGCTAATCAGAGACAAACCACCAGACACCCACCCAGACTCAGGTGATAAGTAGATGGATGACCTGCAGCTGGGGGTTAAGCAGCTGGGGGTTCACCGCCTTGTTAATGAGTCACAACGGACTTCTCCCAAAAGGGAGGGGACATGCTGAGGCGAGTCTGACCTCC
>CAUYRT010022398.1:0-21962 GCA_963574885.1 Lepilemur ruficaudatus
CACATATATGTATTTATATAAATTATTGTGTTTTAAAAAAATTCTATGCTCTTCATTTGTCTCTTCTGATAGTTTTTATTTGTCTGAAATCCCCAACAGTTCCTGTGTTTCATTCACCTTTCTACTCTACTAATATAGCAAAGTTAACTTAAAGTCTGTGCTATTTTTATGTCCCTGATAATTCTAATACCTAGTCTTCTTTTATCGTTTTATTACTTCATGGTGGGTTATTTATTCTTGCTTTTTTGTGTGCCTCATATTTTTCAATTGAATATAAGGTATTGTTGTAAAAGAAAAGAAAAATGAGGTAAATACTATTTATGCTCAGAAATGGACACACCACTTCTTTGCTGTCGGGGGTTGAGGAAATCTAGTTTGTATTAATAGTGGAGTGTGGTTTAGGCTTTGTGATTACTTTAGTTATATTCAGCACACCATAGATTTGGAAATCCTCTAGTGAGGAACTGCTGCTGCCTTTGCTGAGTGGAGGCCTGGCGTGCTGGAGGCTTTCTCTCTGCGCATTCCTGCTCCACATTCCGCTTTCAATAGGCCCACCAAACTTTTGCTAAAGATAAATTTCTCCCTGTGCTTTTGCTCCTTTCTCAGCAAAATGCTTACTCCTCAATGCATGACTAAAATTGGGGGATTTTTGAGTTTTCTTGCTTCCAATTAATTCAGCCTGATGCTGGCCCTGTTTCCCTTAGCCTCAAGTCTCAGGCTTTCTTAGCATTCCTGCTCCTCCATGGCAAACAACTTCGTTTTCCCATTCAGTCCAAGGTCCTGAGACCAAAAAGTTTTCCTGCCACTCCCTGAGTTGTGACAGGTGTTTGCATCATTTCAATGCAATGTCAGAGATGGGTGTAATTCCTTGTCGGCCTTCAACAGCAGACAGCTTAATGCCATGGAGTTAAACAGTCGTGGGTACGTTTTCTGTACTTCCCGTAGCAGTAGAGAGCTTTGGCCTTAAGTCATTGCAGAGTGTTGGACAGGCAGGTTTTCTGTCTCTTTCCCAGTTGTGTAGCCAACCTTGGCCTTTTATTGGTGTGTAGATTTGTTTCTTTCTCTCACACAATGACAGATAAATTCTTCTCATGGCATTGAAGAGTCTAGGGCAGATGAAGTTCCATTCTGTCCCCTAGTAGCAGGGAATTTCTGCCTCTTGTCAGATCAAGGTTCAGGGGAAGAGAGTGGTTTTTCTGCCCACTGCTATGGGCAGCCAACTGTTACCATACAGTCATGCAGAGTTTGGTAAATGGACATGCTGCATTCGGTTCTCCTTCTTCACCCTGAAATACTAGCAAGCCATGCATCCTTGCAGTTGGTATTTCTACCCTGATTTTTGATCCTATTCATGAGCACTTGACTTTCGGAAAAGATTAACAAGTGGATAGAAGTCTACACTTGTGTCTAGGGCTTTCAGGGATTCTAAACATTCATGCTAGCCCCATGACAACACATCTAGTAGCCCAGTAAAATTTAGGCTGTTTTCATCCAACTTAGTTTTATATCAGCTTAGGCTATTTCCCATTGTTATGTCTTAGGCAAAATATTTTATGGATCTCATCTCCTCTTGGAAAAGTATACCACATCTGGCATTTCTTTTTTCACCTTGTATTCTTGTGTTCTTACAGTTTTGTTGGGTAATCAGGCTTGTGCTCATTTCTAAGGTGGTAACAAAGTTTTCTTGTTGCTTTGTTCATTTAATGAAAAAAAGATAAGCATCATTTTCAAATTTTAAAATATAATTTTATAAAGATGCAATGTGTTAATATATACAATTTGCCTACTTTGCGTCTTTACTAATGTATACGTTCTTTAGCCACTTTTGTTCTCATTTTACATCTCATAATCCTATAAAATAGAGATGTTTAACTTAGTTCCATGCAAAGAAATAAAAATTTGATAAATTAGAATCCCCTTTACATAGACATATAACTATTCTTAATTAAGTTTATCAGGTTATATATTTCTAAAGAACTACAATATATAGAGAAAGAAGAACACACTGAATGGTTTACGGGCTGATGAAACATTTCTTATAGACATGTACAAATAGTCATATAGTTGTGCTAAATTCCATGTACTGATTTGCAACTAGTTATTTTTATTGTTTTACAATTTTTTTGTTGTGCTATGTTCTTAGAAAAAACACCTTGGTATGGCTTTCAAGTTCAATAATTCACTTTGTCACTGTGGAGGTGTGTTCAATTAGCTAGTCAGTCCATCAGTCTTTTTTTAATTTCCAAAATCATGTATTACTATTCCAAAGTTACTGATGTGATCATTCTTTTAAAATAATTGTTTCATTATTCATCATCACCTGATGATGATCTTCATCATCATAATCACCATTATAATGTCATTAGTAATATCGATGTTTTTATTATCCCTCTGAGGTTTTTTCCAATCTTCTTAATGTCTTCTTTTGCATTATTAATTCTAGCTCTCATGTTTCTCATCCTTGTTATTTTTTAAAGGCAATAAATTCACTGATAATATTGATTATGCGGTTTAAGTTATTTCTCCGTGAGAAAACATCCTTTAATGTCAAATTCAAGCAGTACCCAGGTACCTACTGAACCTATTTTGGTAATATAACTAACTATAAAGCAATGTTTGATTTGTGTATAACTCTTGGTAGTTGTATTAGTCATTTCGAGTTGCCATAATAAAATACCGTAGATTGGGTGACTTAAACGACAAGAATTTATTTTCTCACAATTCTGAAGACTAGAAGTTCAAGATTAATTTCCCAGCATGGTTGGTTTCTGGTGAAAGCTGTCTTCCTGTTTTGCGGGAAGCTGCCTTTCTCACTGTGTCTCCAGGCAGGGAGAGAAAGTGAGCTCTCTGGTTTCTCTTATAAGGATACTAATCTCATGATGATAAGAGTCCCACCCTCATGACTGCCTCTAAATCTATCTCCCAAAGGCCCCAACTCCAAATACCATCCAATTAGGGGTAAGACATCAATATATGAATTAGGGGTGTATAATTCAGTTCACAGCCATAGGGTTCCTATCATTTTATGTTTACATTTCATACACTTTCCTGTTTTCTTTTTTGGCCTCAGAGAATCTTCCTTTTCTCCTATTTTCAATGTACTGATGATGATACATTATCTTATATATGTGAGCTGCTAGATATTTGATTTGATTAATCTTTTTAAAAATCTGAGTCACTTTTGCTTATACCTAGATATTTCCTCAATAATAAAAATTTAACTGATTCAAAAGAGTATTAGGGTGAATGAGTTGAAAATACTAATAAAAACAGTTTATATTCATTTTAGCAATTTATAGCTATCTTTTCCAAGACAAAGATTTTTGAAAGTATACTATCAGTTGAAGGAAAGAACTACTTTCTCAGTTATAAATATCTTGAAAGTTACATAATTTATAAGTAGATATTGACTTTCCAAAATGAATATCAAAACTTATTGATTAATGTACATATCTTTATCCAGGCAACTTGAGAAATAATTAATCTTGATATTTATAGAAAATTTAAATCAATAAATGCATTATTATGTATGCTAGGAACTGTAAGCAAAATATAAGAAGAATTTATACTTCTGCTTTATAAATTGCTCTGCTATTTTAAGGATTTACTTTCAGTCTTTGATTCTAAAGAGTAGCATCACTTAAAATTATTTAGCTTAACTAATGTGTGTAGTATTATTTAATCTCCTGAGATTATAGCCATGAAGACATGAAGACCAGTAGTAGACAACTGGACAAATCCATACCTGATAGGTGACAATGTAAACTTTTTTCAGTTAATTGAAAGGTATATTTTAATAACTAATAAATTATAATTGTCATACACCTTGTCTTAGTCCTCAGGCTTCTATAACAAAATATCATAAACTGAATTGCTCATAAGCAAAAGAAATTTATTTCTCACAATTCTGCAGGCTGGGAAGTCCAGATCAACATGCCACAGATTTGGTGTCTAGTGAGGGCCCACTCTCTGGTTCATAGTTCTTGCTGTGTGCCCATATGGTAGAAGAAGCTAGCCAGCTCTCTGGGGCCCCTTTTATAAGAGTACTAAAGGTGTGATGTCTTAATATCTTCACCTTGGATGTCAGGATTTCAACCCATCGATTTGGGAGGACATAAACATTCACATCACAGCATACCCCAAATTTTCCTTCCATTTGAGGTTGGGATTTAAATAATATTCTGCTCATTACATTGGCAACAAATTTCATGAAATATTTAAGTAGTTCATATAACGATGTGAGGTGACCTGGATTCTGATGCTTGTCTTTACTCTGCAACCTTGACAGTATCAACTTAACAACAACAAAAAAAAGTGATTTAATTTTATCGTTAAAAAACTGAGCCAGATGTTGCAGGAATAGAAAGCAAAAGGAAATACTGTCCTTGCATTCAAGAAATTTACAGTTCCCTTGGGGTATACAAGAAAATAAGAACAGTGTACAAATTACTGTAATAGAAAATAAACTGTAATGCCTTTGAAGAGATTTTAGAAAATTAGGAAACTAAAAAGAATAAATTTTACAATGATGAGCTAGTATGAAATTGACTTTGAAATTTGAGTAGAATTTTAAAAGATATAAATGGAGACTGGGGTGGGAGGGCTCTGTAGTCAGAGAAAATGACATGAAATGTATAAGAAAATGTATAAAATGAAGATACATGTTCATAAGGAAGAAATCATAAAATTTTATTCTATAAAGTGAACAAATGTAGAAGAATCAGTTTATACAGCCAGAAAAGCAGTTTAGAATCATACTGCAGAAAAAAATTTAATTGCTAGAAGTTGATTGATTAACTGGGCTAAGAATTTATTTTGGATTATAATTCCAGGTACCATATCATATGTTGATAATCCGTACTTCACATTACAAGAAACACTATCTCTTGGGAATGTGTTATCTAGGGAAATGTGTTGTCTAGAAGACAGGTAGAAATGAATGATATAATTACATTAATATATCAAAACTATAATTAGACAGTTATCAGAAGGCACAACGCCAGAGAACATCTGGTAAGAAATCTAACTCCATCAGTTGGATTAAAGAAGAATTCCCCAAAGAAGAAAATAATTGAGTTCAGAAGGCTAGAACTGAGAGAGGACAAAAGCAAATCGGATGTAGGTGACAAGGTTGTCCTGTTGTAGAAAAGGCATGGGAAATAAGCCAATCTTGGATGCTGTAGAATCTTTTAAATTATTTTGTTCTTTATCTTAAACATAATGGTGTATTGTATAAGAGAATAATAACTGGAAATATTGTTATCAGAGCTTCATTTTAAACAAAGCATACTTTGTTGAATGAAGAGGAGTCAATTGAGACAAGAGGACCAGATGGAAACAAATTAACATCCTTCCAGAGTGGACCAGTTGAAAACTAACGGTTGCACAAATAAGCGGTATGGACATAGATAGCTGTGTACTACTGAAGAAATAGTTTAAGGTTTAAAATTGAAATTACATGTTGGATAATTAAAAATTAGAGAGACAAAACTATCTGAGGTTATCCTGTGGTGTCCGCTGGTGGTATTTTGTTGTCTGATTGTTCTATTCATCGGGGTAGAGAATCTGTACAAAACCAGAAAATAAAATCCTTTAAGAGAGGAGGACCATAAAGTCAGTTTAATGTACCTATGAGAATCCTTTGAAGTAGGCATTCAAGCAAAGATGTGGATTTGAAAATTTAAAAGCGTGAGTTTGGACTGGACGTAGAAATTTGCACACAGTCTGTTCACCGGTATTTAATGGAGTTACAGCACAAGAGGAGCTTTGCTTGGGAGCAATAAAAAAAGTAAAAAGGAATCCCCGAATGTTGACTAAGTAGTATAGGATAAGGACAAAAGGTATTGAGAAAGAATAGATCAGAATATTAAGAGAAAGCCAAGAGAGTGATGTCACATGATTATTTCAAGAGTCAATGAGGTCACTAAATGCTGAAACATCAAGTAAGAGGATATTGACCACTGGCTTTTGAGACGAAGAAATCAATGAAGATGTTAGAAATGCTATTTCAGAGAAGTGATGGGATAGAAAATAGATTGTTCTGGGTTAAGAAGAGAGAGAGAGAGATAGGTGAGGAGATGGAGCACTGGTTTATAGGTAACTATTTCAAGAAGTGATTTGAATAGGGAGAAGACAGCTACAACTGGAGATGGAAAAGCATATAATTGAAATTGAGAATTTTTAAAATAAAGACTACTGAATATATTCAATGGAAAAATACAGTTGAAGAGAAATAGGATTATATTCTATTTGGGACATGGCATAAGCCATCAATTTTTCCTAACAAAAATGACAAAACAGGAAACTCTATTTTCAAAATCAATACAGCAAAGGTAGAATTATTACCACAGCTAAGCTGCTATTGAAAGAAGTAAGAACAAATGCAAGGCTAATGTAATTATGTGTATATGTGTACGTCTGGACTTCATGTACATTGATAGAGAGATGGAAATTGGAAAATAAGGGAAATGATGCGATAGTTTTTTTGGGGAAAAAAGAATCTATTGCAATTAGTAAATGATTTTACCTAAATATTGAAAATGCTTATGGTTAAGCAAAGGCAAATGTCAAAGACATACTCATTAGTCTCTGAATGGAGATGGTGAAACAATTTACAGGGAGAGAGAGTTATTTCCTCACAGATTTGAGTAACTGCAATTAAGATTTCATCCTCACCCTCACTCCAGCAAGCATTTTCTTATGAAGTTTATCTGTGATTTCCACATTGCTGAACCCAATGATCAGTTTCCCAACTTACTTTTACTTGACTTGTTAGCAGCATTTAGTACAGATGATAACTTCCTTCTTGAAACCTTTTTTCTATCTAGCTTTGGGATGTCACACATCCCTGATTTTGCCCCAAGATAGTGGAATTCTTTATTTATTTCCTGAGAAAAAGTTAGATATTTAGGGCTTGGTTCTTGAACATCTCCATTTTGCTGATTTCCTGCTTGACGTTTTCCATTAAATAGCTGGATGTAGTATCCATAGGCTAGCAAGTCCTACTTTTTAATCTCAATCCTGAACTCTAAAAATAGATCTTTTATAGAATTTGACTTCTTAGATTAGATATCAAATAAAATTCTTAGAATTAACATGACTCATGATCTCCTAATTGGAGTCGTCCAATAGGCAGTTGCTCAATTTGCAGTCTTTCTCCTTTAAGCTAATAAATACCTCACCCTCTTGTTCTTCAGGCCATGATCTTGAAGTCATCCATCACTCACATCATTTGTCACTTTCTTTTCCATCACCCCTTGCATCCATTCATCAGCAGAGTTTGTTAGCTCTTCCTTGAGAATATATTCTATATTTGACCACTTCTCCCCATTGTTATGCTACAAAATCCCTTTCTCATTTCTCCACCATTTGCTCTTCTTCAGACAGGCAGGCTTCTGTGCTCATCGTGGTCCACCCTGAACATCCTCCTCCCTCAGGACCTTTGCACCTCCTAATCTCTGAGCCTGGGGTACTCTTTTTCATCACACCTGCATAGCTTGCTTTCTCATCATTAAGCCTCTACACAAACATCACATTTTTAGTAAGGCTTTAACTGAATACCATTATAAAAAAGATTATGTCTCATTTCTATCTTTTCTATAATTTTTGTGCTTTATTTTCCCCATGGTTGTATATCATACAATGTAGACTATATTTTTACTAGTTTAATTATTTATCTATACCCTTTAAATAGAATAGTACTGTCCCATGGGACTCTCTACATGATGGAAATATTCTATGTCTGGGCTTTCCAACATAGAAGCTGCTATCACATGTGGATATTGATCACATGAAATGTGGTTAGAGTGACTGAGAAATGGATTTTTAATTTTATTTAAATTATTTCCATTTTTAACTTACATAGCAATGTATGGCCAGTGGCTATCATCTTGGATTATGCAGATTATGTAAACTCTATTAGGGCAGGAATTATTCCTTGTTTTGTCTACTCCCTTAACTCCTTTCATAGACCAGTGTCTAAAGCATAGTAATTGCTCAGTAAATTTGTGCATCATTGAATTAATTAAACTAGAAGTTTAATATGTAATTGATATTAAATTTGGATCATGGGAAGGAGATAATCAATATAAAGAAAATTGAAAGTTTACTAAAAGAGAAAAATGTTTAAATTTGAATTTAAAATGAATGAGTATCAGCAAAGCATGTGATTTCAGGAAAGATTTTTCTAGAAGGAGAGATTTACAATAAAATATTGTAAAGAGTTTGGGGAGAATGAAAAAGGTGAAACAGGTCCTTGCACTTGAAAATCATAGTCATAAGTAGCCATGGATAGAGAAGAATCATGTTGTGCTGAGGGCATATCATGAAAAAATCCAGATGTCAAAAAAGGTTAAGGTGAGGGAAGGCTAAGCAGGTAGCAAATTGGCCCCTCAGCCACCCATTAAATACTAGAAGAAGAAAGAAAACTTATAGTGGAGCAATATTGTGGTTTGTATTTGTTTGTTTCTAAATGACAATTGCATACATCTGTGATCCCTAGTGCAAAAACAATAAGTGATATTATAAGAAATAGGAAATAATGTATAGACTAGGCTCACAGAAGGTATTAATAGTTACAAACTGTCTCTGAAAATATAGATTTAAACTGGAAAAGAGGAGATTCTATCTTCTCTCTTTCTCTCTCTCTTTAGTTGGAGGAGAGGGAAATTAAGGGAGAGACCAGCAGAGAGATTAAGGAATTTCTTTTACCAGTCTTGAATCATAGCAAAGAAGAGGGAAACTACTTAATCTTAATGTAGAGAATAACATTGCCCAGGAAATATGACATGAATTAATGAACTGCTGCTGAGCAGCAACGGAGGTCCATCTGAAGTGAGAATACAAGAACAAATTATGTTTTTATAAATATTGCCAATAATATTTGGCAAATCTGGTGTTAGAAGACAGAAAATGTCAGGGAGGAATAATTGGAGTTTTGACTCCTTGAGTTCATATATAATGGTTAAAAAAAATGTCTCTGTGGCAATATCACAAGAATCAGGTGACTCACAAAAAGAAGAAAAAAAGGATATACTCTGTGATGATTGAGCTATCTGGAGGAGGTGGTATAGAATCAAAATTAGCCAAAAAAACTACAGCCTCAATCAAGAATGATGTTGTAGCTGCATCGTTCTTTGTCTACTGACAGATTTCATTGTGGAGATAAATATTTAACTATTGCCCCAATAATGTAACTATCCTAAATTTTTTTTAAAAAAACAACACATAGAGTAACACTGATTATAATAAGCTAAAAACTCCTTTATATATTTGTTATATAATCTTAATTGAAATAAAATTTTGGGGTAGTATTTATCGTTTCTATTAATAAATAGTTTCTTCAGGGCATTGAAAGCAGTGTCTTACAAAAAGCATTTCGTTTTTTAAATAGTAAATGCAATTTAATTTTCTCAGTGTTAATTTTCACACACAAGAATGTACATTTTACCCCTTAGTCCCAGACTATGTTCTGTGCACTCATGAAAACATCGTTCTGGCGTTCCACTACCTCTACCTGCCTTGAGTATGTACATGCTGTCAGCTACATTTCCTTTTGCCTCTGAGGGATGTTCTGGCTCTACGCGGTCCAATCTTTCTGGCTGTGACACTTAAGGGTAAGTATAACCTAAAAAGTTCACTCAGGTAGTTTTTGGTAGCACCAACATTAGCATCATGATTTCTGCAATGTCTTATCTGATGAACTCTTTCTGAGCTTCTCTGCATTCTAAATGGTAAATCCAAGTCTTCTGATCTGACATTCAAGGCTGCTCATGAACTTTTCTCTGTGCATATGGATGATTTAAACTCCCTGGTATAAAATCCTCAGGCAAGTTTGAATGTTTTCTGCCTGGGCCTCATATATTCCCGCTTCTTGGTTCACTAATTTCATTTTGCTGCTACCCTGTCTCAAGTAATCTGCCAAGCACAAGGTCTTAGAGATATGTAGTCTAATGTCTGGGTGTCTGAAAATGACGTTTATACACATTCATATTTGATTTGTAATTGGGTGGATGCAGACGTCTAATCTAATAAAAGATTTATTTTAAAATCTATTTACTTTGCCTTTGAAAACACCCTCCCCACATTCAGTGTTATGGATCAGAGTTTGGTGACCATCTTTACTGTCCCTGCTTTATAGCATATTTTATTGGCTTTATTTCAAACTGTTTCATTGTTTTTAAGTTCTCAAAATCCACTTAAACTTAGCAGAGCTTATTACTTTATTTTTGTTATTCACAGATGTCTTTTATAGTATATCCAGTTTCTTCTTGAAGAATGCTTCCTTTATCAATTAGTAAATCAACATACTACTATGATTTAAACTAATTTCTTGGGCACAGTGTCTAATGACACTGCCACTTTGCTGACTACATTTTTTAAATTACTTGTCAATTCTAGGTAGACAAAAAGAATCTGATACATATATATGTGTGTATATATATATCTAGCTCACAGACATAATTATACATATATTAATATATATATGGCAAGTGAGAGAGAAAAAAGGGATTTTTACTTTTACATAATACATATTTTTAGTTTTATAATATGTCAAACCTTTTTGTGGAAATCAGAGAATATGAAGAGGTAAGAGAGCCATAAAATTTAAACATCTATTTTTTCTATAACTAGATTATATGCAATCCCCTTTATTGCATCATTTTAGTACACTTGTTTGATTAGTCATTTTGTCATAGTACTTATGAATCCTGTTTATTGCAACTCATTCTGTTCTATCCATTCCTTAATACAACTCTGTTTATGCAAATGAGACCTTTCTTTGCTATATCCCTTGGGCCTACCTTGAAATGTTCTCATCCTTTATATTGTAATTGTCTCTCAATAATTTCATTCTTTATGTTCCAGAGGGAAAGTCACAGACTCTGAAACTGTATTTTGGTTTATAATTAATATTTAATCTTTTGCTATTTACCCCTCAAAAAAACTATATGATTGTGGGGGAATGTATATACATGAACACACACACACACTATTTCCTATAGCACCCAAATTAAACATTGCTATACAATATTAAAAAATAGAAATAATATAATTATACAACATTTTTGATTTGCAGAAACTCAGAATTATTCTAGAATGATTATTATTTTTATTACAAAAATAAGCTTTACAGATTTACTTACAGGTCAAGGGTATTTTGGATCTTGGCTATGTTAGCAACTGTCCTTTTCATCAGAAAAAAACAATAGGATTAGTAAACTTTAATGATTTGCTGGCTTGCTACCAGAACATCCTACTGTTTGCATTGGAAAAAATAAAGCATATATTTCTAACAAAGTAATTCAATGAATGTTTTGCTAAATCTTACTTTTTTAAATGATATCCAGGAAATCTGCTCTGATTATTTTCTATTCACTACTACTTTCCTCCCCTTTCCCTGTGGTTGGTCTTGGAGACTGACATTAACAGACAGCATCATCTAAACCCCTTCTGGCATTCACTAGGATTGGAAAGTGAGACAGATTGGGTCCTTATTCTTCTTGCTCTCTCCCTGCCCTGCAGAGTGATGTTTTGGTCATGGCAGAATATTTCTAGCTCCTTTCTGGTGTCTTCTCTCTCAGTTCCCTTTTTCTTTAGGTCACATCAGCAGCTCTTTCCCCATGTCCCTTTAGAGCTGAGACAGCAAGGGTTTCCTTACCACCAATGGGCATAATTAATTCTGACTAATTTACCATCTCTTGTTGGTTCCATTCAAATAATCCTTAAAGATGTCAGAACCATGACTGTATAAAATCCCTACCAATTTTCTGTATTTGAATAATGGCATATGAGACAGGACGCACAATCTTTTCCCTTGAAGGAATTTCTAGGTTAAATAGGCTAAGCAGAAACATGGAAGAATTGTTTAAGATCAAGTGGTTTCACCTCTATAGACATTTAAAGGAACAAACCTCAGCAGCAGGAAAACCAATATACGGCAATATATGTTAACACTGAGTTTAACAAATTGAGAAAAAATATATTTTTAAAATTTTATTTTTGAACGTCCAAATTCCATTGTTTGAAATGAATCAATTAATTATGGAAGTTGGAACAAAGAGTAGGGTACTTCCAATGATCTTGGCACAACATACTATGGCTCTGTGTGTGTGTGTATGTGGGTATTCACTTAGTTACCTCTTAAATACATTATTCACTATTATGCCTAACAGTATATCTAATATATAATGTTTTCAATTTGTATAAATTGAATATATAACCTATATAGCATTATAATTGGTAGTTTACTATTGTATTCATTCCAAGCCATTAGTTCAGTGATATTTATTATCCCACAGATTAGAAATTATTAATAACTGAAGTGTATTGCATTACTTAAGATACTATAATAAATAATTTAAGATACTATAAACAAGTTTACAAGGAACATTTGAATTTTAGACTCTTGACTTCACTCATTTTAAAATAAATTATCTCATGAGACTAATCAGATATTTTATTTTTCAAAAACTTACTGTAATTTACCAATATCTTATCAAAAGTTAATTAAATAAGACTAGGTAGTACCAAGGAAAACAAATAAAACTTTCTGTCAACACAACATCAGTCATGTAAACTAGAAGTTCCTGTTCTGAGTAAAACACATTTAATATTTGTCATACTTAAATCATTTGATTATATTTTGCTTTTAATATTCCAATTAACTAGATGATTCAAGCAACATTTCTACGCATTTTAAAATATCACATTTCCAAAAATGACTTAGAAAAATCAACTCAATTTCTCATCAGTTCTATTTTAGTTATATTCAAATAACTTGTTAGAAATGTCTGATTTATTTACCTCCTCCATCTATATTTTTTCTTAGTCAAAATTAGGACATTTCTCATTGATTCTATTCATGGAAATAATCTGAACAACAGAGATATCTATTTTGGGGTTTTGTACTTGAAATTCAGTTGCCAGAACCTTTTGACTTACTTTCATTTTCAAACATCTCCATCATGTTAGAACTGCAAGTTGGCAGCTCTTTCTGCCTTCCCTGCCCAGTACCCAGACAGCACCCACAGCTAAGGAAAATAACAGCATTACCAATGTGAGGAAGCAGGTTATAGAGTTCAGAGCAGCAGAGAAACAAGCATTTATAGAGGAATTACTGAATCAACAGTGACACATTTTATACAGAAGGAAACAAAAATAGATTAATAGCATACTTCTCATCAGAAACAAGGCAGAGAAAAACCTGTATTCAAAATGCTGAAGCAAAAAGTGCTTTCAATGGACACTTCTATATTCAGTAAACCTATTCTTCCATTGAGAAATTGAAATATAGACATTTTCAAACTGCATTGTTACTATGCTGCAAATTTAAAAATAGGTAAAATGCCTGAGGCCAAAGGAAAGTTATACCAGATGGTAAACTTGATATAAAGAAATGAATACATAACAGTTGATATTATAAATATGTAATAAATAATATGCACATGTACCCATACATATTTACGAGTGGGTTATTTTATATAATTAGTTATATATTATATAAATTGTATATTATAAATATATAATCCTATTACATACATATATTGAATTGTATAAAGAATATGATAACATAAAGTAAAAATTGTAACACTGTATTGTTATAGTACACATTGATGAAATATATGTACATAAATAGCGTAAAAGACCATGTTAACTGAAATATATTATTGCAAAGTTATTACATTTTACCAAATGTGCTTCAACATTTAATTCAGCTGGATTCTGATAATATAAAAATGCATATTTCAATCCCTAGATCAATAACTAAAAAGTAATATAAATAAATAATATGAAAAACTTCAATGGAATTCAAATGGTATACTAAAATATTTACAAAACAAAAATAACATAGGGAAAGAAAAATGAAGAAATGAAAATAAAAATATGAGATAAACATAAAACAAATAGCAAAAATACAGACTCATCTATACACTGTATCAGGTGATGCATGTAAAATATAAAGACATGTGTCCTCTAATTTCCCTCTATGAGGTAGAAAGCTGCAAAGCTGAAATCTTGTTATCCAGAAAACTTAGAGGTGATTTACAAGATAATGGCTTTCTTTGAAACTATCAGGGTTGAGTTTGAAGAGAAACTATCAAGCATCCTTGCTTAAGATCTCAATAATTGATGAAGTTATGTGACCATAAAATGAGCTTTGATGAATGTATGTAAGTAATTTTATTCATATAGTCTGAAACGAGAAATAATTCAAATTTCCTTAACAGATGAATGGCAATTAAAACATGGTCTATTTGTACAATGGATTACCACTCAGCCACAGTAAGAAACAAACTATTAATACACACAGAAACATGGATGAATCTCAAAAACATCATATTAATTGAAGAAAACCTCAAAAAAAAAAAAACAATATACTCTTTGGTTCTATGCATATACATTTCTAAACAAAGTAAAACTATAGTGATGGAAAGCAGATTAGCGTTTGCCTGAACTGTAGGTATTTAGAGTGAGTTGACAGCAGTGGAAAATAAGGAAAGTTAATGGAGTGATAAAAATAATCTTAAGTGTGATTTTGATTGCATGAACAAAATCATGCATTCAAAATTTTATTTTGCTTTATTAACAAAATTTTATTGAGTTTATTAATTGGCCAGGACTCAAAAGCTGTACATTTAAAACAGTTCAAATTCATTTTATGTAAATTATGCTTAAATAAATCTATCAAAAGTCACTAAAATTTAAAAAAATATAAATTATATTACACTAAATTTAAAACTTCCTGTCTACCAAAAGATAGCATTAAAAATGTGAGTATGGGCCAGGCACGGTGTCTCACGTCTGTAATCCTAGCACCCTGGGAGGCCGAGGCGGGTGGATCGTTTGAGCTCAGGAGTTGGAGACCAGCCCGAGTAAGAGCGAGACCCCCATCTCTACTAAAAGAATAGAAAGAAATTATCTGGACAACTAGAAATATATAGAAAAAATTATCCGGGCATGGTGGCGCATGTCTGTAGTTCCAGCTACTCGGGAGGCTGAGGCAGTAGGATTGCTTGAGCCCAGGAGTTTAAGGTTGCTGTGAGCTAGGCTGACTCCAGGGCATTCTAGCCCAGGCAACGGAGTGAGACTCTGTCTCAAAAAAAAAAAAAAAAGAAAAGAATGTGAGTATGAAAGACAAGCCACAGACTGGTGATGGAAGGTTTTTCAATATCTATATCTGAAATAAACTTTTTATTCATACAAAATAGGTAAGCCATTCAAAGAAATCAGTAAGGAAAACATAGTCAATCTAACAAATAACTTATTTTAGGAAGCATATGTAACAAAAAAATACAGAATATATAAATGTCCAATCAATGAAATATGTTGACATCATTAATCATTAGGAATAATCAAATTACTGCCACAATGTTACAATGTTATTCTACTATACACCCACCCATCAAAATGTCTAAAATTTTTTGGCACACAATCATGGTATTATAAAAGATGTAGACCAAAAGAAACTCTCATATGTTTCTTCTGACAGTAAAAATTTGTGCAACTATTTTGGAAAATTCTTTTTCAATACCTTCTAAAACTAAGCATTGGGTAATTATGGCCCAGAAGCTCCAAAAAGAAGTGTGTATTAAAAGAGATGAATGTCTTTATCTACCAGAAGAAACTCCAGGCATGACTGTAACTTAGTTCATAATAGCCATATTGCATTAAATGTCCATCAACAAGTGAATGCATAAACAAATTGTGCTATATATTAATATTAAGGAAAACTACTCATGCTACTTAGAAAGAAACAACATTGGATTGGATTATAGCCAGACATGGTAGCATGCACCTGTAGTCCCAGCTGCTCAGGAGACTGAGGTGGGAGGATTGCTTGAGCCCAGGAATTTGAGGCTGTAGTGAGATATTGTGACACTGCTCTCCAGCCTGGGTGATAGAGTAAGACTCTGTCTCTAAAAAAGAAAAAAAAATATGGATAAACTACTTACAACATTTAAAATGTATTGAGCAAAAGAAATAAGATACAAAAGTGTGCACACTGTATAAAACAATTTATATGAAATACAAAGACAAGCAAATGAATCTAGGGTGATGGATCTTGAGGCTAGTAACTGAAAAGAAGCATGAACGCATCTTGGGTCATGGCAATGTTATGTGTTTTGAGGAACACGGGGATTTCCTGGGTATATGGAATTATAATACCTCAAACTCAATAATATGTTTTACCCAACAACAAAAAAAGAAGTAAAGAAACACTATGTGTTAAAAGATGACATATAGATTCAAGTAAATTACTGTATATGAGAAAACAGACCTTTTATTGAATTTACTACTTACCCAAATAAAGGATAAAGTGAGTAAAAATGGAAATAGAAAAAAAACTTATATCTCTGTATAAATAATATTCAAATTTGATGAGGCAATACTTATATGGGAGATATTCTGCAATTTCTTTTACTTATGCTTTATCTAGACAAGTAGAATCCATTATTGCCTGCATTTACGCACTGTTTCCAGTATGAAAAGAAGAGGGAATATTTAAGTATTTGATTAAAGTTTTTATTTATAATATAGTCATATTAAAACATGAAAGATGTAAAAATTGAGAATAAAATAGAAACATAAGTGTAGTTTGTTATAGATTTTATCAAAACTACTATTATCATTTAAAAGGAAATCCTGACAGTTGAACCAGGAAATATACAAGCTTTTTTCTATATTGTCTGACATAAACAATATAGAAAAAAACTTGTTTTAATTGAAAGCTTATCACTCATACTTATTTTTATTAGATTTAGATACTACATCTACTTATCAAAAATTTTTCTTTACAACTGATAGTTCCTATAGAAATTTATTTTTATTAATGCTACATTTCAGAAATTTAAATGTAAATTATTGGAAAAGCCATCTAAATGATTCCCATAATCAATATTCATATCATAATCACCTTGTCACCTAAATAAATTAGTGATTGATAAGAATTGCCATTTAATCAAACAAGAATTGTAAAATGTATTCTGATATATATGATTTCTATTTTGAATCTTTGGGAAACATTTAGAAATAAAAACAAGGTATAAGAAAGACATTTTCAAACTTAATGCCATATTTTTCTCATGAACAGTAAAGGAAATAAATTTATTGGGTCTACAATCCATTTAAATAAATATTTTACTAAAAATCTACTCATTGAAGAAATGCATAATAGGAACTTTGAATTGAACAAAGACTAATAAATTTTTTCCCACAGAACAATTTCTGGTTGAAATGGTGTTCATATTGGTCAAGAGGAAAGTCTATTTATGGGTGCAAAAACTCAGAATTTTTCAGTATATTATCAAATTCATTTTTGTAATCATACTTGATTTCTTTCGCTTCCATTCTTTTAATTCAAAACAAATTTTGACTTTTGGCTTTGGAAAAATATGAACCTTAGTTTGATTGATCTTATGAAGCACTATATTCAAGAAAACACTGAACAATTTAATAATATAGTACTTTTTTCCTAGATTCTTTGTGACAGAAAGATAAAGGCAAAGAAATTATTAGTGGAGGTGAATAATAACCTTGTCAAAATGAACAAGGGAAATGAAGATACTTGGAAAGTTGTGCTTTTTTTGAATTATGTATATAAAAAAGGAAAGATGAATCTCTTACAAATGATTTATTTTTATCACATGGAGTGAAATATCCTGCAACTTCTTTTACTTATGCCTTACATAGACAAGTAGAATCCGTTATCGGCTGCATTTATGCACTGTTTCCAATATGGAAAGAAGAACAAGATGCTTGCAATTTGGAAATCCTTTAAAGGAATACAATTTGAGAGCAAACTTATAGAAACCTCATTGTGAGAAAGGATAATAGCATTTCTGTCTGACGACTCTAAATTGTGTCCAAGGAACAGCAAAATCACACATACTTGTTTCTACCAGATCACACATTACAGTATTTTTTTCAGCGTATGATGGAGATGAAGTGGTTCAGTACAAGAGGGGGTATGAGGCAGTGGGGCTGAAAGAGTCCAAGCCATGGGGCTTAGTCTGCAGCACACTTGAGGCGGTGCCTGAAGAAATATTCTGAAAGACCCTTGTGGACTTGACAGGAAAACCATTTTAAGCTACCGGATTGATAGATGTTCCGCCTTTTTGGATACTGTAGTTACTTTTTCTCAGTTACTTTAGATACTGGATGTGTGAAATAGTTATACAGCAGTAAAATTTATGTTTCTCTTCTTTTATGTTTTTTAATGCAACAATAATCCTTTTCTGAAAAGGATTATTTTCATAATCCTAGCTTTCTAACAACATATGCAGGAAAATTATTTTTAATACTTGAGAAGTGAATAGAACTGTGTAAGTGTGTGTATTAGGTATTTCCTAAGCATTTCCTCTCAGGAAATTGAGAATCAGAGTGAACTGTGGTTGAAGGGTTTGCCGGTCTCATATTCTTTCAGAATCATAAGGAAAAAATGCTACAAATTTGTCTTAGCAAAGTACTACCTGGGCATAGCTGCTGTTAAATAAATGATACATTGGAGATTGTACTTTCTGGATCAGTTCAGCGCCTAACAACTTGCCTTCAAGGTTTACTGATATAATTAATAAGTTGTTAAATAGAGAGGCAATCTAGCCAAGGTCCTTAGACATTATTCGGATAACAGACTACGGTGAGTATCTGAATGGCTCACTGAGCCTTCTTCCTGATAAATGTGCTTATTGACACATCTGATCACATACACAATTTCAGATGTTTTACAAGCTCTGCGTTAAAAAATCTATATTAGGGTTCTCAATAGAAACAGAAACAACAAGACATGCATATATGAAGAAAAAGATTTTAAGTAATTGCTTCACATGATTATGGAGGCCACCAAGTCCAAAACCTGAAGGGTGGGCAGGCACCCTGGAGACCCAGGAGAGCTGATGTTGCAGCAGAATTCTGAAGGTCAACTGCTTGCAAAAGCCCTTATTGCTCAGGGGAGGTCAGTCTTTCTGTTCTATTCAGGCCTTCAACTGATTGGCTCATCTGCATGATGGAGGACAATCTGCTTTACTTAAGTATACTGATTTGAATGTTAATCTCATCTAAAAACACCCTCACAAAACACTCACAACAATGTTTGTCCAAATATCTGGACACTGTGGTCCAGCCAAATTGACACATAAAATTAACCACCACAAGTCCACCGTTTGTCAATTTGACATCCAAGTGCATCTCCTTAAACTATTAATCTCTTTATTAATCTCTTAACAAAGACAACTACAAAGGCATACTTCCAACTAACATGATTATCCTGCATACAACCGGAAGTATACAAACAATACTTACTATGATTTAAATCAATACATCTGGTTTTACAGGGTAAGGAGATAATAGATGAAAGAAAGCAACACTATTTGCTTGATGTACACACGAAAACAATTCTTAACAAAAGAGGGAAGAAATATTCATGACAATCACGATCCTCGTTTCTGTAACGGCTCACATGGTTGTAGCTGATATTTATAACTACCTTCTTCCATTATTGCGTTGACTTTTCTGGTCTGTATTCCTTTGACCCTCAGCAAGCACCTCGGCTGGTTGTGCAATGTAACACTAGACAAGCCAGTTCTCTCACTCAGAAAAAAAAGGATGATGTCTCCCTGCTAATAAGAGTTAAAGGTGATAATGAATGTACGCCATAAAAGGGGACGTGTTTACTGCTCTCATTCAGCCTTCACAGTAATTGTAAAATTAAACACATAAACATATATATATAATTGCATAATTAAAGTATTCTTAATAAAAATAAAATGAAGTGTCTAATTAAGTGGAGAGTTAGGGAAACTGCTCTGAGCAAATAACACTTAAGATGAAATAGGAGTTGAATGGGAATTAGGTAAAGAGTTAAGAAGGAAACCACTACAAGTAAAGGGAACCATATGTAAGAAGATCTTAGTGCAGGAAAGAGTATACACATTCTAGGAACTGATATGCGTAGATCCTAGGAGGCTAGTAAAGAAAGAAAGAATACCTTGGATGATGTTGGAGAGATAGACAAGGGCCAGATTAATACCAAGCTTTGACACTCCATTTGAATTTAGAACTTATTTAACAAAAGAAAAGCCACTAAAGATTTTTATGCAGGGGGAAGAAACTTGAGGTCGTATATCACTCTGGTTATCATGTAGGAAAATGGAAATTGTTGAGAAGAACAAGAGTAAAATGACTCTATTGGTTAAGATAGTGCTAGTTGGTTGTGATGGTTAATTTTATGTGGCCACCTGGCTCAGTTGTATAGTACCCAGTTATTTAATAAAAAGCAAAGTTATCTGTTGCTGAGGAGGTATTTTGCAGATGCGGTTAACATCTATAATTGCTTGATTCTAAGTAGTGGACTTTACTTTTATTAACGTGGGTGGGTCTCATCCAGTCAGTTGAAGGTTTTAAGAGCAATAGCTGAGGTTTTCCAGGGAAGAAAACATTTAACCTCAAGACTGCATTATAAAATGTTTCCTGAATTTCCAGCCTGCTGGGCTTTCTTACAGATTTTGGACTTGCCAACCCCACAGTCATGTGAGGGTGAGCCAGTTCCTTAAAACAAATCACAAATACACAAACACACCCCTCTTTTTGGTTCTGTTTTCCTAAAGAATTCTGACTCATACACTGTGTAACAAAAAAACAAAAAGAAATTTGTTCCTTACAGAACCATCCAATGCAGGTGATCATTGTTCTAGTCACAGTTTTCCTATATTTGTGCTGATTCAGATCCCAGATATTTTTTTGTTGTGTGGTGTATCATCCACTAAAGTGGTTCACAAAGCACAGTCACTGCTTCTGAAAGCACAGATTGCCAACCACAGAGCATTTTGTTTGTTTTTTGTTTTTATTTCTAATAGGTCGGATTTGGGATGGAGATTGCATTTCTAACAAGGTCGCAGGTGATACTGATATTGCTGGTGCAGGGCCCACACTTTGAGAATCCCTACTCCATTCGAGTATTTTGGTTACAGTTGGCAGAAGAGAAAACTGACAATGTTATAGCTGAAAATCAGCCACTGTGAAAGTATTTACATTATGGAAATTGGAAAAATGTTCAAATCAGGACTTTTCTTTCCCTGATGAACTGGTTGTTAGACATTTCCTACAATACCATAGGACATATGAAATAAAACCAAGGAAGTACCAAAAACGACTTGACCAAGAACTCAAATTAAGTTGACTGCATTTTTTTTTTTACCCTAGAAGAATCCATGAGGGCATGCATCAGAATAATCTAGAGTACAGGAAAAAAGCAAAATTCCTCAGCTAATTCTAGATCTACTGAATCTTAATCTCTGAGATTAGAGGCTCAGATGCTTCATTTCTAACAATCTACCCATTTAATTTTGTGCATAAAAATATGAGATGCAGCAGGTTATGTCATAGGAAATGATACATATTCAAATCAAAAGATTGCATACTTATTTTAAAATCAGCAATTGTGTCAAGATTTCACAGAATAACTAATTCCTTATTTAGTATCACTTCAAAGCTGGACTTATCATATTTAATATATATTAGGGAAAATAGTTTGAGAGGCATATCAGACTCATCAATAAGCAGGTGATAGAGATTGTTAGCATTCTTACCTCTTCTACATCGAGTTTATGGGAAATTATATAGTTTGTATAAACAAGAAGTACAAAAACTTAAATCTAGTTAATAATATAGTAGTAGATCTTGTATTTTATGCTTGTGGAAAATACTTTTATTGTTGGTTATTCTCGTTTGCCCTACCTTTGATCCCAGACAATGGAATTCAATTTTATTCAGGTAATATGATAGACACCTAGACCTTAGGGGAGTTAACGCCCCACCAGAGTCCGAGGGGATTAATCATAATTTGCTTAAGTCAGTAGTAATAACCCCATCCCCTTTCATCAGTGCTTACTGTAAGGGCATTTTTATAATTCAGTGCTAGTTATGAGGAGAAATCAGCTCAAGGACCTTTATTACCTACTGTATAG
>CAUYRT010022399.1:0-43591 GCA_963574885.1 Lepilemur ruficaudatus
TATTAGTAAATTTACCAAGTTGTACAGCTATTCACATAAATCAGTTTTAGAGGATTTCCCACCCCTCATTGAGACCCCTAATACCCATCCCCAAATACACTTCAAGCATGCCCCTCCCCTTCACAGTGCTCACCACATCCCCCAGATGTGGGTCCACCCCCCATCCCCCAAATCCCCGGTGAACATTACCACCATTTGAGCACCATAGTGTCAATCAGTCAATACCAATTTGATGGCGAGTACAAGTGGGGCCCATTCTTCGGGTCTTGTGTCACCTCACTTTGAATAATTATACCTATTTTTTTACCAAAATTCTATATTTGCTTCTTTTAAAAATTAACTTTTAAAAAGTACATTATCCCAGAAGAACTACTGCTTTTGCCAGGATAAAAGTGAGATTTAAATTTTCCAGAGCCCATGCTATTTCTATGATACCACACTGTCTCCTAGTATAACTTTATTAGGCATGTTTAGAATTTACAGTAGAAATAACGTGTGCACGTGTGTGTATCCATATGCATGTTTTCCTAAGAGCACCTACCACTCACTTGCTCTACCACAAGAATGTGAACGCTCTGAGGGCTGAATAAGGACATGAGAATGAAGAGCCTAGCACAGGGCTCAGAAAGCAGTGCTCTTTCTAATAATCACATGAGTCCCTGTTGTCTACCTTTCACAAATGAAGGAATTCTAACACACAGTGGATTGCTCACCTGCACAGGGCCACACAGACATCTTGAAACCTCAGTTCTAAACTCTGGCTTGCAGGTTTTTAGTCATTTGCTCTGACGGCATTCCACAAGCTAACCATATAATGACCCAACCTCTCTCTCCTAATCACATGGCTAAGCACTGTCACTGATTTTAGAAAACACCTGGTGCAGGGTTGGGGATCCAGGGTGAGAGGAAGTAGGGTAAAACTATGAGGGCAAAACTGAGAGAAAATCACACTTTTCTGAAACACCATGAAACCAAATAGACTAAGATGAACCTTTCCAATGTAAGGAAGCAGTTCAAGGAGGAAGAGTATCATAGAGTCAATTCCTAGGACAAGATGTAGGGGATGCTGGGCAGAACTTGAGTTAGCCACCAAGATGCCTCTATGAAGTCATCAGGAAAGCATTTCTGAAGCTAAAGTTCACAGGGGGAAGCAGGGGAGGCCTGCTTGCTTTCCCAGCAGCAAAGGCAATGGATAGAAATAGCTCTAGCCCAGATTAGACAGTGGCTGAAAGTAAGGAGAAACTAGAAGGAAAGCTGGAAATGACTATATAAGTTCAAACTATGTGCAACTCTGAGTCAACCAAGATTGAGCCACATGAACCCATATAACAGGTGAACCTATATCTAAGATGTAGATAATATAAACCTCAAAACTCCCATATATTATAGAGTCAAATTACCTCGGGTTAAGACACTGTGGCAGAGGAAAAATACTAAAAGAGAAATGCACCAGAGGCAGGGACAGAGTTTGGAATGGGAAAAAAAAAAAACTCAACAACTGCAAAAGTCCCCTGAGTAAAATCAAGAGAGTGCAGGTTACCTCAGCATAAACAGCCAGGCACTGCTCTGCCGGAGGACTGTGCTACACCAAGTGCTCTCACATCAGCACAAGAACCCCTTGGCACCTGGGAACAAACATAGTTTGAATCATATGCTGATGTAATAAGACTCTGAAAAATATAGATGATTCTGCTTTAAACATCATGTGAATTCCTGTGGAATGGGAGTCTTAAACTAGACAGTGTTCTCTGTCTCGGGTTGCCAGAAATGAAGCATTACTACTTCTCCAGCCCTGTGACACACAAAATCCATTTACTTAACAAATATTGCTTTGCCTCAAATGCAAAATGTCCTTCAAAGCAAAAGATTTATGTTCATATTCAGAAAAGGCTGAGTTTGGCCCTTAAATGGATAAACCTCCTACATAAAAATCACCAATGTTTGGGCTAATCTAGGTAGGTACAGTAAAAAACCTGGTAAATATTTTTTTCTCTCATCATTATTAAAAGGACAAAAAAAATTGCCTTATAAATATCAGTAAACATTTAGTAAATCTCATCACTCCCACACTGAAAAATAGACCTATTTACATGTCTATGTTTTCTCAAATAAACTGTGAAAGCTTACCTACAATAAAGCATAACACTCACTGAACAGGCTTTATACACAGTAATAAATAAAAAATGAAAACTTTATGTAGGCTTATAAAAAAACCCCACAGAACACATTAACTGGCTCATATTAAAAAAAATCTATCTTATCCAAGTTTGTTTAAAATGTTTACACTGTTATCATTGCTTTCCACCTGAAACAAAAATACAGAAAATATGTGAAAAATGTGGAATTATAAGGACACCAGACCTTCCAGTTCATAGAGTACTTTATTAATCCAAGGGACACTAGGTACAGAATCAGAGGAGAAGAACCAAATATGGCAGAAATAAAACAGCATGTTAGGTGACAGTATAAAAGATACAAGACAAATCACCTGGCTGGCAAGTGTAATTATCATCAGAATTGCTAAAATAAAAATGACCACAACTTTGGTTATTTAAATATTGCATGCTATTCTTTCAGAGAAAACAAATTTAAAAAAAAAGAAAATCAGGAACATTTTTCCCACATCGGCCAACTAGCTGATGGCTACAAAACATTCTTGATATCGTTTTAGGTTATTAAGAAAATTTACCTCAATATATTGTGTATTTTCAACTTCTCCACTTAAAAAAATACCAAAAATGTTGATAATCACCTGAAGGTCACAAAGAATTGATATAACTAGAACATAGGTCTCTGCCTATTTTCCCAATCCACCACACAACAGTGACCTACAGACAGGAATGTTAATGATACAATTAAAAGTTCTCTAAAATTAAAACTGTATAAGGGAAAAAAGCCTCAGAAGAAATCATATTTTAATATAAAACAAGGAGGGCTAAAAATGGTCACCTCTAAATTGAATAACATTCTGAAATGACAACAGTAAGAACGACTTAAATCAGTATATATACATTTTCTCTTGGAGAACTTAAGGAACATGTGGCATGAATAAAAAATAATATTCATTTATTCATGCATTCAATAAATGTTTATTGAGTACCAAATACAGGCCAAGTAGTGTCCTAGGCACTGAGGATACAGCAATTAACAAAGAGTCCCTGTCCTTATGAGGCCTATATAGTAGTGGTGGGTGAGGAGGAGACACAAAATACACAAAGAAATAAATAATAGATCAATAGATGGTGAGTGGCATGGAAAAAAACAGAGCATAGTAAGGTGATTGAGAAGTACCAGGAAATAGAGGGCAAGTCCTATTTTATATATGGTGGTCAGAGAAGGCCTCTCTGATAGGTGACATACAAGTAGAGACCTAAAGGAAGTGAAGGAACAAGCCATATGGCTATCTAGAGGCATATGTTCCTAGTAAAAGGAATAGCAAATGCAAAAGCGCTGGGGTATGAACATACAGGCATACCTCAGAGATATTGTGGGTTCAGTTACAGACCACTGCAATAAAGCAAATATGACAATGAAGAGAGTCACACAAAGTTTTTGGTTTCCCAGTGCATTATAAAAGTTATTTTTATACTATACTATATTAAGTGTACAATGGCATTGTCTAAAAAATACAATGTATAAACCTTAATTTAAAAATAATTTATTGCTGAAAAATGCTTACAATCATCTGAGCCTTCAGCAAGCTGTAATCTTTTTGTGGGTGTAGAGTTGTAATCTTTTTGTGCGTGTAGAGTCTTACCTCTATATTGATGGCTGCTGACTGATTGGGGTGGTGGCTCCTAAATGTTGGGAAAGCTGTAACAAATTTTTAAAATAAAACAATAATGAGGTTTGCCACATCCATTGACTCTTCCTTTTATGAAAGATTTCTCTGTAGGATGCAATACTGTTTGATAGCATTTTATCCACAGAAGAACATCTTTCAAAAGTGGAATCAATCCTCTCAAATCCCGCCACTGCTTTATCAACTAAGTTGATAAAATCTTCTAAATCCTTTGTTGTCATTTCAACAATGTTCACAGCATCTCCACCAGTAGATTTCACCTCCAGAAACCACTTTCTTTGTTCATCTGTAAGAAGCAACTCCTCATCCAATAAAGTTTGATCATAAGATTGCAGCATCAAATGATCACATCTTCAGGCTCCACTTCTAATTCTGGTTCTCTTGCTATTTCCACCATATCTACAGTTGCTTCTTCCACTGGAGTCTTGAACCCCTTCAAGTCATCCATGAGGGTCAAAATCAACTTCTTCCAAACTCCTGTTCATGTTGATATTTTGAATGTTCTTAATGGCATCTAGAATGGTGAATCCCTTCCAGAAGGTTTTCAATTGACTTTGCCCAGACCCATGAGAAGAATCACTATCTATGGCAGCTGTAGCCTTTTCTAATTCTCAACACTTGAAGTACAGGCATACCTCATTTTATTGTGTTTTTTTAAAAAAAAATTCTTAAATAATAAAACTTCAAAGTCCAAATTACTACTTGATGCATGGACTGCAGAATGGGCATTGTGTTAGCAGGCATGAAAATAACATTCATTTCCTTGTATATCTCCATCAGAGCTCTTGGGTGACCAGGTGTATAGTCAATCAGCAATAATATTTTGAAAAGAATCTTTTTTCTGAGCAGTAGGTCTCAACAATTGGCTTCAAATATTCAAGAAGCCATGCTGAAAACAGATGTGCTGTCATCTAGGCCATGTTGTTCCATTTTAGAGCACAGGCAAAGTAGATTTAGCAGAATTCTTAAAGGCTCTAGGTTTTTTGGAATGGTAAATGAGCATTGGCTTTAACTTAAAGTCCCTAGCTGCATTAGTACCTAACAAGAGAGTCAGGCTATCCTTTGAAGCTTTGAAGGCAAACATTGACTTCTGCTCTCTAGCTATGAAAGTCTGGGGTGCCATCTTGCTCCAATAAAGCTGTTTTGTTTACATTGAAAATCTGTTGTGTAGGGTTGCCACCTTCTCCAATTATCTTAGCTAGATCATCTGGATAATTTGCTACAGCTTCTCCATCAGCACTTGCTGCTTCACCTTGCACTTTTGTTATAGAGATGGTTTCTTTCCTAAAACCTTGTGAACCAACGTCTGCTAGCTTCCAACTTTTCTTCTGCAGCTTCTTTACCTCTCTCAGCCTTCACAGAATTGAAGAGAGTTAGGGCCTTGGCTCTGAATTAGGCTCTGGCTTAAGGGAATATTGGTAGTTAAGAGAATGTTGTGGCTGGTTGGATCTTCTATCCAGACCACTAAAATTCTCTCCATATCAGCGACAAGACTGTTACACTTTCTTATCATTCCTATGTTCACTGGAATAGCACTTTTAACTTTCTCTAAGAACTTTTCCTTTGCATTCACAACTTGGCCAACTGTTTGGTACAAGAGGCCTAGCTTTCAGCCTGTCTCAGCTTTTGATATTCCTTCCTCACTAAGCTAAATCATTTCTAGCTCACTAAGCTTAATCATTTCTAGTTTTTGGTTTAAAGTAAGAGACGTGGGGCTTTTCCTTTCATTGGAACACTTAGAGGCGATTGTAGGGTTATCTCTTGGCCTAATTTCAATATTGTTGTGTCTAAGGGAATAGGGAGGTCCAAGGAGAGGGAAAAAGATTGGAGAATAGCCAGTTGGTGGAGCAGTCAGAATATACACAACATTTATCAGTTAAGTTCACTGTCTTACATGGGCATGATTCATGGCACCCCAAAACAATTACAATAGTAACATCAAATATCACTGATCGCCATAACATATAATAATAATGAAAAATTTTGAAATATTGTGATAATTAACAAAATGTGACACAGATGAATAAGCACATGCTGTTGGAAAATGATGCTGGTAATTTGGCAGAGTTGCCACAAATCTTAAATTTGTGTAAAACATACACACACACAATAAAACAAGGTATGCCTGTAGCTGGAGTGTTATTGAAGAGTTGAGAATTAGAAAACATAGGCAGTGTAAGCATGAGAGCGTGGCAGGAGAAGAGGACCGTTTGTTTATCCTGGATTAGGTGAGGTATTTGGAATTAACTGATTTCGGTAGGTGAAGGGTAAGAAAGGCAGGAGGGGAGAGTGACAGGACAGAACCTACATTTCCCTGAGCTCCTACTAAGTGCCTGATAAAGGACATTATCTCTTTAATCCACACTCCTATCCTATGAATTGGGTGTTGTTACACCTGTTTCACAGATGAGGCACAGAGAAGTCAGAGACAGCTAATAAAGGGCAGAACCAAATTTAAATGCAGATCCTTCCACCTCCAAAGTTCAAGCCCTTAGTCATGCTTCTCTGCTTCCCTGAGATAGCCAAAGATATCAGTTGTAAAAGAGAAAATATTTGAACTAACTGAGGTCCCACAAAGAGCAAGTTAAGTTACACAGATGATATCCTTATGATTCTTCTATGTGTACATTCTTCTAGGGCTTCTTATTTTTTCAGATCACCCAAAGGAAGGCACTTAATGTGCTAAATGATGTAAAAGATATCTTCAAAAACTGAGGATGATAGTTGAAGCAGAAAAAGTGGTAGCAGAGATGCAGTCCTGAAATACCTTTAACAGTCTTGGCAGCTCATTCTACCCTTCCCCAGATCCCACTCCTACCTCCAGGCCCTCTGCAGAAGCAACCTTCCAAAAGGTTTGGAAATCCAAAAGGAGAAAATGACGCTGGTGATGATGCACTGCACTGCCAAATTAAAGGTCTCAGTCAAAACTGGGGTCTGTAGGTTGCCTTGCTATCCCTAGAGCAGTGGTTCTCACCCAGGGACAATTTTGCCCCACACAGGATATTTGGCAACATCTGGGGACAGTTTTGTTTATGAGGGGTAGGGGAGTTGGTTGCTACTATCATCTAATGCATAGAGGTCAGAGATGCTACTAAACATCCTATGGTGCGCAGGACAACCCCCACAACAATAAGGAATTATCTGGCCCAAAATGCCAATAGTGGTAAGGCTGAGAAACCCTGGTCTAGAGTTGCTCAGGAAAAGGGGGAGCTATCTGGCTCTAACTGTAGGGCCCCTCCAAGCTTGCTCATCAAAGAAAGATCCTATCCAGCTCTAGGGTTCCATTTTTCTAATATTTGAAAAGGTTAACAGATTTTAAATGACCTACAAATTTCAAATCATTTCTCTTTCTCCCTATCAAAATACCTTTATCTTACTACATGCTCAAGGACGTAGCATATAATTCCTCATTCCTTAAGTGTGGGTGGCACACATTGACTTCCTTACAAATGGTGCAGTATGAAAAAGGAGGTTGGGGAGGGTAACTTTACTGCTGAGAAATCTGACAAGCACTACCTCAGCCAAATGATCAAGGTCCTTAGTCATGTTGGTTATGTACCCGTGATACGATGTGGTAAGAATGGCACTTTACCCTTGATCTTCCTCTTAAAAAACCATAACCCCAATCTAATCATGAGAAAAACATCAGACAAACCCAATTTGAGGGACATTCTACAATGAGCTTTGGTTGGTAATCAGTTGGTAATCAGTATCACTATGCCAGGCAGGTGATGCATCTTGAGGACACGGAAGCTCCACATTTGGGACCTTCCCAGACCTTGCCCTATGCATCTCTTTGTTGGCTGGTCCTGATTTGTATCTTTTATAATAAAACTATAATCATAAATATAGCACTTTTCTAAGTTCTGTGAGTCACTCTAATAAATCACTGAACCTGAGGGGTTAGTAGAAACCCCTGAATTTGTAGATACTTGGGCAAAAACACAGGTGATCTGGGAACCCCAGAGTTTACAGCTAGTGTCTGAAATGAAAAGAGTCTTATGGAGAACTGTGCTCTCAACCTGAGAAGTCTGAACTACCTCCTGGCAGTCAGTGTCAGAATTGCATTGCAAGTATGGACTTTAGTTAATAATAATAATATCAATGTTGGTTCATCAATTTTGACAAATATATCATATTAATGTAAGATGTCAATAATAGGGGAAACTGAGTATGAAATATATGGGAACTCTCTATACTATCTTTGCAACTTCTCTGCAAATCTAAAACTATTCTGAAACGAAAAGCTTATTTTTAATATACTTTTATATTAATTCTAAGCCACCATCCAATTTAAGTGATGTTCAGTACAAATTTGTTATCTAAGTGGTCATAACTTTTCATATTATGCCATAATATCTAAAGAAGAATTATCATAAACTAAATGATACTAAGAAAATAATTAAAAGTTAATTATATTAGCATATTATTTTAATCACCTTTCATTAGCTAACACAAAAATTAGTTATATGTAAGAGGCCTCATCCTGACTTTTAATCCACGTACTTCACTATTAATATATTAACATAAGGCTTTTATTCTCATTCTCCCCCAAAGGATAGTATTATGAATATTCTCTGGGTGCACGCTAACATTAAACTATTACCAAAACAGTTTGGCCATAAATTGACACACACCCAAAGAACTGATGCCACTGAGAAACTCCAAACTTCCCTTGTACCAAACCCTAGACTCTAGCTCATGAGATCCCTCAAGATCTGGCCCTTGTTTGAATAGTTCCATCCTTCTCTATCTATAGTAAAACAAGTTCATTGCCACCTTTGTACTAGCTGGTCCCTCTGCCTGGCATGTTCTTCTTCCAGATCTTAACATAGCTGGCTCCTTGTATTCAGGTCTCAGTAAAATGCCACTTTATCCAAGACACCTTTCCTGTCCATCCAGTCTAAACAAGTACCCTTAACACTCATTATTTCTCCCTGTTTATATTTTTTATCAATTTGCTAAACATTGCCTGATATTTTCTAATTTGTTTTTTCTCTTTCTACCTGTCCACCAGAACACAAATTTCACAAGCACAGGAACCTTGGCCGCCTTGACTATTGTTCTAATCCCAGCCTCTAGAACAGTACCTGACACAAAATAGGCACTCTACTAAACTCAGGAACAAAACAAAGATGCCCATTATCATGACTATTATTTAACATTATTTTAGAAGTATAAATCAGTGAAAGAAGAAGAAAAACTAAGAAATACAAACAGAAAAGTAAGAAGCAAAATTATCAGTATTTATAGCTAATATGATTAGGTAAGATAACCTATGAGAATCAACTGAAAAAACTATTACAAACAATTAGAGAATTCAGTATAGTGACTTTCCGAACATAAAAAGCAACCAGTTAGAAAACATTATGCCATACAGCGGTCCCCAATGTCTTTGGCACCAGGGACCGGTTCCATGGAAGACAATTTTCCACAGACTGGGGGGAGAGGGTAGGCGGAGCTCAGGCAGTGATGTAAGAAATGGCGAGCGGCTGTCAATAAGCTCACGGGCCCACCACTCACCCCACCCCGGCTGGCTTCCTAAATTTCACAGAAGACGATTTTTCCACGGCGGGGCAAGGGGTTGTGAGGAACAGAGCTCTGTGGCCTGGTCCCTAACAGGCCATGGACCCGGGGGGTTGGGGACGGCAACCATAAAATATCTCACTTGTAAGAGCAATAAGTAAAACAAAAAATTGTTAAGAATAAGTTTATCAACAAATGTAAAAAATCTATATGAAGAACTTTAAAACTAATAAAGCCATAATAAAAATTCTGAATAAATTAGGGTGGATGCAGTGGCTCACACCTGTAATGCCAGCACTTTCGGAGGCCACAGTCAGAGGATCGCTTGAGGCCAGGAGTTCCAGACCAGCCTGGGCAACACAAAGAGACCCCATTTCTACAAAATTTTTTTTAAAAAGTTAGCTGAGCGTAGTGACGTGTCTGCAGTCCCAGCTACTTGGGAAGCTGAGGCAGGAGATTCCTTGAGCCCAGGAGTTTGAAGTTATAGTGAGCTATTATGACACCACTGCACTCCAGCCAGGGTGACAGAGAGACTCTCTCTCTCAAAAAAAAAAAAAAAAAATTCATTCATTCATTAAAGATATACCCTATTTCTGGGTATTGTAAAAGTATCCATTGATCTAAATTAAATTGCAAAGATAATACAATCTCAGTTAGAATACCAACAGAATTTTGTTGTCATTATTTGCAATCAGATAAGCTAACTCTAAACATCAGGTAGAAAAATAAAACATGTTAAAATAGCCAGGAAAATTCTACATTTTAAAACATTACAAAGTTATAGTAATTAAAAGAGGTTGTGCAAGAAAAGTAATGAAATAGAAAAAAATCTAGAAATAGACCCTTTATATAAGAATTTAGGATACAATAAAACTGAACTTCAAACAGGTAGAGAAAAGATGGATTCTATTGAGGTGAAAAATACTTAATAAAACTAAATTTCTGTCTACCTCACTTCTCACATTTTTGATTGATCAAAGGTAAAAATAATGAATCCATTAAAATACTAGAAGAAAACAATAGATAATCTTTATCACCTCTTTATCTTTATCACCTCAAGCTTCAGAGCCTACAAATTCACCTCTAAATGTGAAAGTGCTTTCTAAGTAAGACACGAAATCTAAAAAAAATAAAATTTCTAAATTTGACAGCATAGGATTTTTTATCTGAAAAAAATTGCCATAAGTCAAAATACAAATAACAAAACATAGTAGCACATATGACAAAGGGCAAATTTTCTTCATATAGAAAGAACTATTACAACTTTATCAGAACACGAACAATGCAATAGGAAAATGGGCAAGACATGAACTACAAGTTCACAAAATAAATAAATACTAACAAATGGCTTTTAATCCATAAAAAGATGTTCAAATTTACTAACAATATTACTAAAACAATAACTTGGTTTTTTTAACTAAATAATTTATTATTTCTTGAGAGTTTGTTTGGAGGTTCTAGCAGGGGAGCACAGCTACTCATGTATCCTTGACCGAGGAAAGACCCTCCTCTATCGGGGAAGGTCGTCCTCTTCAACAGAGCGTGCAGCTTCCGGAAGGATGCACATGGAGTGGTGAGGGAGGAAGGGGACACCCTCGCAGCCAGCCAGATCAGCAGAATCAACCCTGGTGATCGATGTAGTAACAGATGTTGCAGCCAGATCACCCTCACATCCAATAATTTATTATTTTTTATACAAAGCTTAAAATTATATAGAACACTCGAAACATTCCAGAAAGTGAACTTTTAAAATTCTTTCCTATAAAAATGTGGATGCTTAGACCATTTAAGCATAATTCTAATGGTTTAACCACAGGTTTTGAATACCGAGCACAGTGGTTAGCAGAGTAAGCAAACACTTACAAATCCTTGTTGAATGAGATAAAGAAAAAATGAACCAGGTGAAATGAAACATAGTCCTCAATATTAGTCTCCAAATATGAGAAACAACTTATTGGTTGTGCCAAAGGCTTAGGAAGTTTCCAGTCACCCTTTGAACAACCACAGAACCAGATATACAGGTCAAAGTAGTTTCTTGAGGATATACTCTTTGCCAAACAATCTTCACTTTTGTCTTTTCAATCCTAGCTTGTTGATCAGCACATTTTTTCTTCAACCTCCCAATTCTTCCCTTAGATAAGGTTAATCTGGAACAGATAAAAGTACTTTTCTTTTAACTAACTGACCACTGATCTATACAAAATTCAGTGTTTATGAGCATAATAAGGATTTGGTAAGATAAATTGTTTGACAGGGTGATTACACAAGAAAGCATATAGGGAGAAATACAGAAACAATTTTTTAAAAAAACATTTAATAAGTATTAAGTCCAATCTTTTGTGGATTGTTGAACACACAAGGTAAGCTTCAGAGCCTACAAATGCTTCTCTGTTTTACTGGGAAAACAGAATACGCGTAATCTGACCTCATTTTACACCATGTGACATTTTTTTTCATTATCTCTTTCAACAGTGAGTGCTATCTAATATCCATTAAAGCGCCAGTGTTTTCTGCAAGATACTCTTATTCCTGATTAACTATTCATACAGTAGTAGATGGTTTGCTTAGCTCTTTAGAACATTTTCTAGTCCATTATCAGTATCAAGTCACATTCCAATAACCACATAACTCCAGGAAATGATACTATATGTGAATGAAACAGTATGGTAGATGAGAACAGTATTAAACCATTAAAAAAATACAATGAAAATATATGCACATACAGGTATCTGTATATATCAGTAGATACAGATAGATATTCTTTTCAAAGGCAACAATAGCATTATTAAGTACCCTAAACTAGCAGAGAGAAAACATTATTGCACTTTCAAAGATACTAATGCCATTATTATTAATAGCTTCAGGCAATAGCTAAATCAGACTCCTTTAAGTAGCAGTTCGCATACATCATAGTCTTCCTAGATACTTGTGGTCTAAAATAAATTCAGTATTCTCTTCCAAATCCCTTTTTGGTATCTTCAAAGTACTTACTACCAGAGCTATCACTTCTAGTTATAAGACACATCTTCAGTCCAATACCTGATTTCCTAGAACGCAGTTCTAAAGTCAAGTACCCCTACATAATTACAAAGAGCCTTTGGGAAATTCTAGGACACAATGTAGAAAGCTAGGATTCAAGAGAGAAAAAGGAAAGGCATTTAATACCCAGACAAGAGACATGGTAACTTACTTTTGCTAGTGAATCCAGTCAATCACAGAATTTTTTCTTTCAACCAGAGACTTTTGATGCCTGCATTATTTAATTTCTATACAGAGTACATGATAAATGCCATTCTCTTCCTGAGAATTACTTTAAAAAATGTGCTAGTATAACTGCAGGCAGCATCACCATTATGAAATATTTGTGCCTGAAAAGATACAGATGTGAATTTGGACGTCATTTGGTCCTGAAGCCTTCCTATAAAAGCTGTTCTGAAAGGAGGCAGCCTTTTTAAGGGTTGTGGACTTACGCAGTCTTTTTGATTATAAACAGACACAGTTCTTGAAGTATGTACATTTCCATAGTTGTTCAGAAATTCCATTGGCCCATGAAGAGGCCAAAATATTTTTTAAGAAAGACTACTAGGAGTTTTTCTTAGCAATTATCATTTTAAAAGGCAAAAATTTTAAAGCTTTCCATCAACTTTAAATAGTATTATAGAAAAGCACAATTCAATAAACAAGCATTTCTGAAGTATTTAAAAATTGAGTAAAGATTAAGTAGGTTATAGAATTAGGCATAAAAAATACCTGAAGCATAAACTCTATAGAAGTGAGAGGCAGGATGAGAAAGAACTCATTTTATACTTGACAATTCTTCTAAACTCTACACATTTAAATTTTTCTCACTAGCATATATTACTTCTGAAATTTAAAAAAAAAATGAGATTGAAAAGTTTTTAAAAATCTAAATGAGATTTTTTTAAGAAAGTCAATCATATTGGTTTAGAAACAATTAATTCTAGTTCTTCAGAAATCAATTAAGTACAAATACAAATATATTTTATGCTTTCTTTCAAAAACTGTAATAGCTAAAGAAACAAATCTAAATCCTTCCATGTAGGCTAGAAGAAATGACTTCTCAATCCATTAAATTTTTAAAGCACAGGCCAACTTTGGCACATAGTCAGAAATCTTCACCATGCTCAGTTTTGTGTTGTTCATAAGCACTGAAACTTCCATAAGTGATTGTGAGTAATGTACTGTCATTTTACGTCCTAACAGTTTCAGTAAACATGATGATGGTGGTACTGCTGAAAGATGTAAACCCAAATCAACATTGGAACGGAAGGGGAACAGGACCAACCTCTATGGGAAAGGTTAAACAACTGTCATGATACACCGTGGAAGAGACTTCTATGTAACAGAGATAATAATGACAAAATTTATTTGGTAAAGCTAAACAAATAGAATGGGAAGAGTGACTGCTAACAGACATAGCTTTCTTCTTGGAGTGAAGAAAATGCTCTAGAAATAGATGATGGTAATGATTGCACAACTGTATGGATACATTAAAAACAGTGAATTGTACACTTTAATGGGGTGAATTTTATGGTAAGTAAATTGTATCTCAATTTAAAAAAACACGAACTAAATAAATAAATCTGAAGAAACAAAACACTGGCCAAAAATGAGTAATGATGTTCTGAAATGCATGTATAGTATTTTAGCAGCACCATAGCTGGGCACAAGAAGTTAAACAAGACACACAAGGCAAGGGTAACATCCAGGGTATTCCAGAATTGTGTTCTGTGCTTTGATTTCAAAAAGAAGATATATAAAGGGCCTCAAATTCAACCCCTAAATCTTTATTCTTCCTTTGCAAAGCTGCCTTCTGAAAATTTACCATTGGTTTTCTAAATATATCCAGACAAAAGCATGGTAAACACACCACAGTCCATTACTTCTAGAAGTTGCCAGTCCTTCTGCCTGATCACCTTATTCTATTGCAGGATGTAAGTGCACCCAGCATTGTGCAGCCTTCTTCCACCACAGGATTTCTTTCATGTGCCCTGAGCTCTTTTGAATGTGGAATGCTTTTAGAGAGGACATCTAAGAGGTCTGTGCAGCTAGGCCATTTTCCTTTACTTTTAGTACAATGGACAACTTTATGATTTCAATGGACTTCTGTAGGACAGACAAATAAAAGCAAAGAATGCATCACCTATTTGGAGAGGAAGCTCTACAAGATCACTCAGCCTACCCATGTCTAAATGTAACAACCTGCAAGGACTGAAATCCCTTTTTAGGAGACATGCTTTTTAAAGCAAAAGAAAATAAAAGCATATAATAAGGCCATCCCTAAGGCTATATCTGTAAGCCACAGCTATTAAGAGTTTACATAAAGCCATGAGTAGCTCTGAATGTCACAAAAGGAAAAAACATTTTTTTCCTAAAAAATAAGAGTTAGTAACCGGACCAGAACATGAGTGGGGCTTCTGGGTTAATCATAATGTTCTGTTTCTTAAGCTGAATATTGATTGCATGAGTGTGTTGGTGAAAATACATCAAGCAGTAGAATGCCAACATCTACTTTTTAAATGTGTATACTTCTATAAAAAGTAAAAAATAAAAAAACAAAATCAATAAAAAGGAAATAGAGTTACTGAATGAAAGTAAAGACTTCATTAGTTTCTTAACTAAACTAAAACATCAAGTTTAGAATGATGATGATAGCTAACTCTTAATAAAACAGTGCAATGCCTGGCACTGTACTAAACCCTTGACTTATACTTTATCTAAAAACAGATAATATATTCTTACATTTCGAGAAAGGACTGGACCATGTGTGCCCTATAATTATGTCTGTCTATAACCCAATACCTGGCAGGAATTGGTACAGCTTGATATTTGGTCCTACTGTAAATTACTGAGTCTAAATCCCCTGTGCTGTCAAGAAGGAAAGAAAGGCCCCCTTTACCACCCTGACACACACCCACAACCCAAGTTTGATTCTTTTCAAACACCATGCTATTTCCTACTATTTCTCCATTTCTTCTCAAATTCCTCTCCACTAAAGGTGCTTTCATGAAAGCTGGACTAAAACAATAAAAATTTCCAACCCAAACCTCCCTTACCACTCCACGCACTCTCAAGCAGCTGTTCTAGCAGCCTCTTATAATTCCACAGAAATCTGGCTAAGCCTGCAATTCTTTAAGCATATTTTGAACAAGGGTCCAAAGGAGTCTTTCTCAGGTAAAAATAGGAAGTGAAAGATGTACTTCCCTTTTGCATCCTAAAGACTTCTTAAGAGAAATCCCTGCTAAATTAACTTCAGGGGCTAATGAATTTTTTGTTATAATGGCATTATATTAAGACAAACTATACGTCACTAAAATTTAAATAACTAAAAATCATTTATCAAGTACTTTCTATTTGCTAGACACTGAGGGGCTTTTTACATTCTTTATCTCAAATTAACCCTAAAAATAACTAACATTTACTGAGTGCCTACCATGTGCCACGCACCACTTTAATTGCTTTACATGTATAAATTCATTTAATGTCATAACAGCCCTATGAGGTAAATACTATTATAACCATTCTCATTTTTCAGGTGGAGAAACTGAGGCCTAGAAAAGTTGATAAACTTACCAAAAGGGTACACAACTAAAAGGCAGCAGAGTGAAGATTTGAAGCCAGACAATTAGGTGTGAGAGTCCACAACCTTAACTACTGTACTCCACTATTTCTCACCACTGAGTGAAAAAGGCATTGTCCCCCTAGTAGAGAAGAAGATACTAAGTTCAGAGTCTATAAATTACTTGCCCAAGGTAGCAATAGATTCAAATCCAGGTCTAAAGGATTTCAAAACCCATGCTGTTTCTATCCCCTTCCCAGCCTACCAATGTCAGTGATAAAACAGAACTGACACCTAGCTTCTCCACAGTGAACTGAGAATTTAAAGGAGGACATTTAAGTCACATTCTGCCAATACCACCTCTTTCTTCCTGTATGCTTCAAGATTTTGTGTATAATGATATTTTTTTCAGAGTTTAGGCAGTTTTTTTATAGCAGAAAATAGCAAAGAGAAGAGAATGCAATGATAGGAACACATTAGCTATAGGTGACACAACACAAAATAAAACCAGAGAAAGCATTTTTAGACTGTGTATTATAGAAAATCTATAGTAAGAAGACCAACTAAGCCCTCTTATTGTGGGTTATGTACAAAAAAGAGAAAAAATACTTTTCATACTATATTCTTTACTAAGCATAGTCTTCATTGTCTTATCCAAAGCACTTTGGATGAATTGGAGAGAGCTTCTGGGCCCCAAAGCCTTTAAAGTTCTCAAGACAGGTTTTCTACAAAGTCTGGTTCCTAGATTAGGTGGCGTTGTCCTGTGCATTGTAGGAAGCTTAGCCGCATCTTTGGCCTCTACCCACTGGACATCAGTAGGGCAACTTTCCCCCATGCTCTCCACAGCCGTGACAACCAAGATGTCTCCAAACATTACCATAACACACTCTTGGGCAGGGGGGAGTGCAAAGGAACCCATGTTGAGAACCACTGAGATAGGTCTCCAGTTCTAATAACTCAAATTATTCTTACTCTTGGCCCCCTCTCGCTTTTGTTTATATTATATTATATATTATATATTATATATATATTATATTATAGATAATATTCTCATCTGTACTTGGTGCTTCATAAACATTCTTACTCGTTTTGCATATTCAGACAAGGACCATGTTTATACTTTTATCTTTCCCCTAGCCACAAGTAATTCACCATGTTTAGATTGGCTCAATATAATATTAAGTAACAGGTGTTCCTGAAAAACACCATGGGTGACTCTGAATAAAGGGTATACAAGAATTCCTTGTACCGGTCTGGCAACTGTTCTGCATATTTGAAATTATAGCAACATAAAAATTATAAAAATATATTAGAAGCATGAGAGAAAACACTGGCAAATCATCTATCTGATAGGGGGTTAATATCCAAAACATATAAAGAACTACAACTCAAAAACAACAAAAACAAATAACCCAATAAAAAAAATGGGCAAAAAATTTGACTAACATTTCTCCAAAGATAATACAAAGATGGCCAACAAGCGTATGAAAACATGACCAATAAGCAGACGAAAAATGCTTAGCCGCACTAATCTTTACAGAAAATAAAAATCAAAACCACAATGAGATATCACCTTACATCCACTGGGACAGCTACTATCTAGAAAATAACAAGTATGGCCAAGGATGTGGAGAAACTGGAAAGCTTGTGCATTGTTGGTGGTAAGGTAAAATGGTATGACCACTACGGAAAACAGTATTGTAGTTCCTCAAAAATTAAAAATTAGCTGGGCACAGTGGCAGTAAACCCAGCTACTCAGGGAGCTGAGGTAGGAGGATTGCTTAAGTCCAAGAGTTTGAGATCAGCCTGAGCAATATAGCAAGACCCCAACTCAAGGGGGGAAAAAAAAAGGACTACCACATGATCAAGCAATCCCACTTCTAGGTATATATCCAAAAGAATTGAAAGCAGTATCTCAAAGAGGTATTTGCACACCCATGTTCATAGCAGTACCATTCACAATAGGCAAGAGGTAGAAGCAACCTAATTAACCATCAATGGATAAATGGATAAACAAAATGTGGTATACACATATGATGAAATATTATTCAGTCTTAGAAAGGAAGGAAATCCTGTCACATATTATAACATAGATGAATATTTAAGACATTGTACCAAGTGAAACAGGCCAGTCACAAAAAGACAAATACTGAATGACTTCATTTATATGTGGTAGTAGTAAAATTCATAGAAACAGCAAATAGAATGGTGATTATCAGGGGCTGCGGGGAGGAAGAAATACGGAGTTGTTTAATAGGTATAGAGTTTCAGTTCTCCAAGAAGAAAAAGTTCTAGATATCTGTTGCATAACAATGTGAATATACTTAACACTACCAAACTGTACAATTCAAAAGGTTAAGATGATAAATTCTGTATGTGATTTTTACCACAATCAAAAATTTTAAAAGGGCATATATTAGAAATTATTTAGATTAAACTCTCATACTAGAAGAAATGGAAAGGCTACCAAAGACCCTTCATAGTATTAATCTTCTCATCCATGATGAGATTAATTTGAAAAACAATTTTGGGCCACCCAGTCTGTAAAAGGCATCAAGGTAGTATAGTATATCTGGGTTTTGTTTGTTTGTCTGTTTTTGAGACAGAGTCTCACTCTGTTGCCCAGGCTAGAGTACCGTCGTGGCATCAGCCTAGCTCACAGCAACCTCAAACTCCTGGGCTCAAGCAATCCTTCTCCCAAGTAGCTGAGACTACAGGCATGCACCACCATGCCTGGCTAATTTTTTCTATATATTTTTTTAGTTGTCCAGTTAATTTCTTTCTGTTTTTAGTAGAGATGGGGTCTCACTCTTACTCAGGCTGGTCTCGAACTCCTAAGCTCAAATGATCCTCCCACCTCGGCCTCCTAGAGTGCTAGGATTATAGGCGTGAGCCACCGTGCCCAGCCAGTACATCTAAAAGCAGACATACAATAACAATAAAATTACAGGCATAATGAAAGTCTAAACATTCACAGCAATAACTCCTACTCCATTTAAGGAAGGCAAAAATGTTTTTCAGCTTAGATTCAACACTGCCAAGGGAAGTTTAATCTAATCCTTGAGGAAACATCGTATTTTCATCCTGTGAGACCATCTTTCTGTGGAATGGTGATTAGTGATAATTGCATGGGTGAAAAAAAACACAAGGCAACCTCTGTTTCCCATGGTTAGAGAAATTGAGAAAGAGGTAGCTACTGGTGCTACCTGTTAAGAATTGAGTTACTTTGGTTTTCAATATGATTCAGAATGCTCCCAAGCTCTCTTTTGTACATGAGAATTCTACAAATTCCTCACCTTGGACATTTTTTAAAATATTATTCCTTTAACTCAATAATTAATGAAGAGAATATATATACACACATAAATGTATATATGTATGTGTGTGTGTATATATAATAATATAGAGAGAGAGAGAGATGATGATGATGACATTACGTAAAATCAGATAAAGTTGATTTTTACTCCTTTGTAAGGTATTCCCAAACTATCAACAAGCTTTTTTCTGTTCTGTCATGCAACTTATCTGATGATTTTCTTCTTTGAGTATAAACCAAGAATGTTTGAGTTCCAAATCTCAAGTCTATGAATCACTGCCCCTAGGCAGCTGAAATTATTCATCCACATTTCCCACTCTTTGCTACTCACTAAATACTATGTATAATTTTATTTTGCATGATGCTTGGGGGGAGGAAAACTACAGATTGAACTTTTTTTTCAATTGAGGTTTAGGATGTGTTCTTGTACTTACGTTTGAAAATTGAGGCATGTCTAATGTACTGTAATCCGTAACACTCCTAACCAAATAATTGAACCACGTTTTGAATGGCAGACTGAATTAAATGTGAGAATGTTACCTAGTTTCCTCTGAGGAGCCAGCCCCAATTCTCAAAACTTCTGCCTTACACCAGAAATAGAGTTATCTGTCAAACTGATGAAAACCACTTGCCTAGGATAACCTTCAGAATTCCATATACATATTTAATCTGCATTATTTTTTCGTCAAATTTAAAGGGCTTTTGGATGTACAAGTTGGAGAGGTAATGAGAAAAAATAAGGAGAATAAACATGAGTGAATGGTATAATTAAATTACTTTATCTCCTTAATTCCATTTCCATAAACTTGAAATATTTACCACAGATAATCGACAATGCTAGATACTGAGTGTTAATATAACTGCCATTATGAATGTCTTGCCAAACCAGGTCTGTTGGCGCTAAGCATAAAAAAGCATGGTACAGGGAAGAGGAATCAGACAGACATGGGAAATATTTTAATCCTAGGTCTGCCACTTAGCAATTGTGTAACCCTGAACACACAGTAGTCTGAGCTTCAGTTTCCCCACCTGTAAAATGGGGATAACACCAACTGTCTCAAAAGACCACAAGGATTCTGTGAGAGAACATCAGAGTACACTGCACACTCAACAGTCAGACTGAGCAAAGTCGTTTGGTTTCCAACAGATATAAGTGACAGCAAATGGATCATACAACTTGGTATTTCCTTTTCATCTGTTAGGTATCATTATCATTAGAATGCACTCGGAACAGTGCAGGGTACACCATAGGGACTTATCAGAGATATGAAACTCAAGGAAAAACTGGTTGGAGAGGAAAAGTACCTTTAAAAAGAACAACGACACAAAATGTTTGATTTCCTGTAACAGACCCTAAATTCAAAGGAGGAAATGACTGCTTCAAGCTGACATGATGAAGTGAGACTTCGGGGAAGAGCTGGAAATTGAGGGGAGCCTTGACATAAGGACAAGACATAGCTATGGGAAGAGAAATGAGAAGTCTCTCAGAGGGTGGAATAGAGTTAACAAAGTAACATCAGTGGGCATGTGTATCTATCAGGTATTCAGTGAATAATAGAGACCAATTTTGCTGAAATACAGTATTTTGCATAGTGGTGTAACAAAAGATCAGATTGCAGAAGATACGTAGTCAGAGATGCTATTATAAGAACCCAAAAAACACTTTTTACAGAAATAAATCATGGTTGCTGGAATCAGAGATTTTTGAAAAAGAAACAATGTATAACCAATCCAGTGGGTTTAAAAGATTGATCTATCAGAGACATCACTGAGCGGATTGAACAAGAGAGAGACCAGAGACAAAGTGACCAGTTAGGAAGCACTGTCACAATCCTAGCATGAAGCATGAAAGCCTGAATTAGCATAGTGGCAATGTGACTATAAAGATGGAGACAGGGATGAGAGACATTATAGAAAGTCTCACAGCTTGGCATGGAGAAGGAAGAAGCAAAAAATGACATGGGAGTTTCAAGATTGGGAGACTGAGAGAATAATGACACTATGAGAGGAAAAGGCAACTCTGGGGAGAAAATTAATCTAGGGACAAAGGAGGCAAATTTGATTTCAGACAGGTTGTTATCAATGTGATAGCCAGAAAGAAAATGTTAAGTCAGCACATCAAGATGTGGGCCCTAGACAGGAAGGGGAGCTCTGCACTCAGAAAGGATGGCTCAATCCAAAGAAGATACAAAGATTCTGGCCCAAAGAAACAAAAGTAGACCAACACACTGAGCATATCCCTTCTTAAAACCCAGGTTCGTGAAGGAAGTGAAACCCTCAAAGTCAGAGAAGGAGCATAAAAACATAAGTGGTGTCACTAAGGCCAAGGAGGTGAGTCTCTGGAAGAAAGGCGGTCAGGAAAGTCAGATCCTATAGAAAAATCAAATAAGACGAGGGTTGAAAGCAGGCCATAATATATGGCAATTTATGAGGTCCCTGGAGACTTTCAAAAACTGAGATTCAAAAAAGTAACAGATGGCAAAAGCAAATGAGTTAAGTAGGAAGAAAGCATAAACCGTGTTTGTGGACTACGCACTTTTCTAAGGGAAGTTTCTTTCAGATTTTTATACCTAGGGTTCAAGAAAACAAGGCTTTAAGAAATCAAAAGAATCTAATAATACAAATTGCCTTTAGTGGTCACAGGCCCTAATCTTTCCCTTCCTTCCTTCTTGTTTCACCCAATTTCTTAGTTATCTTGCATAACCTCTCAACACTTCTTATTTCTAGGCTGTACTTCTGGAACTCTCTCCTTTTAGTGAGAGAGGATCATGTCCAATCACTCCTTTCCTTTTCAAATCTTTCTCTGTCTTTTCACTCACATTATAGAGGGAAGGACAAAAGTCAGATTTTGTAAGATAAAGATGATTTGATAATCATTCCTATGTCTTCAAAAGAGGGCAATCTTCCAAAAAAGTACATGAAAATATGCTCAACATCACTAATCATTAGGAAAATGCAAACTAAAACTATATTGAGATACCACTTCACACCTACTAGAATGGCTAACATTAAAAAGGTTGGTGAAGATGTGGAGCAACTGGAATGCTCATATACTGCTGATGAAAATGTACTCTCTAATAATTCTGAGCTAATCAACAGGCACACAAATGCACAAAGAGATGTAAAGGTCATTGGAAATCAACAAGGGAGGAGTGGGGAGGAAGGGAGGGGTAAAAACTTGCCTATGTGGTACAATGAACACTATTCAGTTAATAGGCACACTAAAAGCCCTGACTTAAGCATTATAAAAAGTAATCACTTAACAAAAACATTTGTACCCCCTTAATATTTCGATATTTTAAAAAACTTGATACCTGTATAGATAAAGATTCAAAATAATAAAAAAAAAAAAAGAAAACGTAACATAGTAGAACCACTTTGGAAAACAGTTTGGCAGTTTCTTATAAAGTTAACATATACCTACCAACTCAGTCATTCTTCTCTAGGTATTAACTCAAGAGAAATGAAAGCATACATCCATACAAAGACTTGTTTTTAAATAAAACAGTTGCAGCAATTGGCAAAATCCATTTATGGACTGTATATTAGACAATATTTTCTCAATGGTAAATTCTTTATATAAATGAAGAAGGTAGATGTCCTTATCCATATAAGATAAAGCCACCACGGAGGCTGGGTGGGGGTAGGATTTCTCTTTGGTAAAGCAGGAACATCAGTTGGGCACTCCCACTGTTATCCTCTATCTGAGAGGCAAAAAAACTAGTTGTCCTTTCACCAAAGAATTCCCTCTTAAGCAATATTTCCAAAGTACACGCTTGCCTGTACTTTTTCATGTCTAAATCTGTTTGCATTATGTAATCCTTTGGGGATAAACAATTTCTGTTTCTATGAAGTTCCACAAACCAGAGCAGGCCCTATGGCTCTAATATGAAGATACAGAGAGCTTTTCTGGCCACTTTCAGGATCCCAGTTCTTTACCCCTATGATCTCTTCAGCAGCTGACACTTGGATCCCTTAAAAGCTAAAAATATGAGCTTCATTTCCAACAATTATTTGCTGCTTTGTGAGTCTCACTCTTAGACAAACCCAGGACCAGACATTTACCAAAACAGGTTAGGCCTGACGCTCAAAGGGGTTATCAGGATACCACAGGAAAGGTCAGAATCCCCAATTGGTACCTCTTCAGAAATCACTGGAGGATAAAATCCCAAGGGTCTCAAGCCATAGGCAAGAAAGAAACAGCAAATATAAACTTTTTCTATGTATTTATGAATATAAATTACCGGGCTGAATGCCCATTTCTACATTCCCATCTGGTGTCAAAGCTATGGCTGGCACTTAGATTAAAAATAAAGCATTCAATATGGCATTATAATTATCTTCCTAAAATTGACTATAAAAACAATCAGGATAAATTAATCTTACTCCTAACTTGAAAAAGTTATATGTTTATTCTGCTTTGTATCTTTAAAACTTTAAGAGACTGAATTTTCTCAAAGTGATCACACACAGAAATATATAATATGGGCCAAGCACAGTGGCTCACACTTGTAATTTTAGCACTTTGGGAAGCCGAGGTGGGAGGATTATTTCAACCCAGGAGTTTGAGACCAGCCTGAGCAACATAGCAAGACTTCATCTCTAAAAAAAATAGAAAAAATTAGCATGGTGGCATATGCCTATACTCCCAGCTACTCAGGAGACTGAGGCAGAAAGATCACTTGAGCCCAGGTGTTTGAGGTTGCAGTGAGCCATGATGATTGCCACTGCACTCTAGCCTGCGCAACAGAGCAATACTCTGCCTGAGACAAGGAAGGAAGGAAGGGAGGGAGGATATGCTCTTCTTTTAAAAAACAAAGTTCCTGAAAGTTGCCTGAAAATCTCAAAATATTCCTCAATTACTTATTCTGTTATCTTACAGAGAAGCACAGTGAAATCGTAGCATTCACAAATTTATACAAATTCAAAATGCTCTTTTATATCATTTAAAACACTATAAAACTATATGTTATATGCATATACTTTATCCTTTGAAATATATTTTAACTTTGGATATTATACATTTATAACCACATATTACTCTACCGAGTAAGATGTGCAAAATCATGTGTACTGTTTTTTATGGGCAATTTGAGGGCTCTTTCAAGAGAAATTTTGACTAGACATGATTTTGTCTTTTATACCAACTTAGGACCTAACCCCACTCAGTATGAGACTCTTCTGTAAGCAGCACAGTTTCCTTACAGGACAGGTAGTAGAAATTAGGGCAAGGATTTCAAGTACAGGAAATCCTAGAAAAAATAAGGACAACCTTCACCAAAACTGGCAGAAGTGCCAGGGCAAGATGGCTCCAGAGCTCCCATTCCAGATTTCCCACTCCTCTGGAACCAGAGGGAGGGATTCCTGAGTCTATCTTGCTAGGTCTTCCCAACCTGTAGAACTAGTATCCTGAGCAGTCAGACATTCTTCCTGTTATTGAGACTAATTCTTCCTAAGTTGGTTCCCTAAGATAAATTTAGTGATAATAATTTTTCTCAAAGAAAAAAAGACAGTGTTTGTTTTTCTTTTCATGTAATCAATGCATGCTGGTTTTCAGCATCACATGTACATTAAGTTTTAATACATTAAGTTTTAGTACATTCTTAGGATTAAGTCTCAATATTACTGTACCTTGAATAGCCTTTCTCCTTTGGCTCTTACTTTTCCCTTTTTTTTTTTTTTTTGTTTTGTCGTGTTTTTCTGAGACAGAGTCTCACCCTATTGCCCAGGCTAGAGTGCTGTGGTGTCAGCCTAGCTCACAGCAACCTCAAACTCCTGGGCTCAAGCAAGCCTTCTGCCTGAGCCTCCCGAGTAGCTGGGACTACAGGCATGCGCCACCATGCCTGGCTAATTTTTTTTATATATATTTTTAGTTGTCCAGCTAATTTCTCTCTTTTTTGAGTAGAGACGAAGTCTCGTTCTTGCTCAGGCTGGTCTTGAAATCCTGAGCTCAAACAATCGCCTCCCCCCACCCCCCCCACCCCCAGTATCGGCCTCCCAGAGTGCTAGGATTACAGGCGTGAGCCACTGCACCCAGCCTTTCCACTGGTTTTCACCTTTCATTTTATCAATAAAGAAACTTTACGCTATTATCCATAAACTAAAAACATTTCACATTCCCCTCATCTCAAACTTTTTAAATAATGTCAAATATAGGAACATGATAACACCCATTATCATCAGTATTGCAGAACATTGCTTTGTTAGTTCTAGTTAATGCAACGAGGCAGGAAACAAAAATAAGTATAGCTATCTAGAAAGTTGGAGACAAATTACATTATTTGTACGCAAATGACTGCATATCTTTAAAAAAAAGAAAAAAGTAGAGAATGAATCACCAGAAAAGCTACCAAAGCTAAATAGAAAGTTTAGTCAGTAATCATTTTTATAAATTGGCAATAATCAGACAAGAAAACATAATGAAAAGATGACCTCATTGTAATCAACTTATAGCAGCAGCAGCAGAATGAGTACTTCATCCTCATACACAGAATTTACTCCAAATGTATTCATTTGGCCTACAAAAAAAAAATCTTTTCAACTCTCCCCTCTCACTGTAGCCTAGATCAATGTCAGGTTGTCACCCTCCAAAATGAGTACAAAAAATCCTGCCCTCCTAGGAATCCCCTCTTTGACCTGGAGTAGATTACAATATTTATAAGAAAATAAGAAAATTTATAATATCTAATAATTAAGGGACAAAAATCCTAATGAATTTGACCAACAAATTCATTGTCTAAAACGGAAAATAGTAAAACAGAAGTGGATAGCCAACAGAAGAAGTGCTATGATATTTCCAAATTCATCAGTAGCACCAACTGTACTAAATATACAGTCCTATATTAGATTTTAAAAAACCCAGAAAACTTGTTGTTCTCCAATCACTCAGACCCCTCCTTATTGCTAGTTCACACAGAACAGAGAGAAAACCTGAGTTAGAACACTACCTACTGGTAGTTTCTTAAGACTTATTGGGACTCTAAATACCAAATCTCAGCTCCCAGGCAAAACCATCCCCCTTCCCACCTGTGTGGCCTACCTAACGACCACTCCCAGTTCCCCTTCTTTCTAGCTACAAAACTCTAGTCTTATTCACCTTTCTAGGCTGCCATGTCCTGCAGAGGAGGCTAGGCCCCTCCGACAATGGGCATAAAAGACAATTATGATGGGTCACAGTTAATCATGCTGATCATATTCCCATGGCCAAGTCATTCACTTAGACATGGACATAGGACACAACTCTGGCCTACTAGATATACTTTCTAGAACGGTTTGCCTCAGGCTTAATGAAGAACACAGGACAGATACAGTTTCTTTTTCATGTCTCTGGATGCAGTTATACAAAGATGGCTACAGCAGTTTGAGGTATTACATCTCGCAACCATGAGGGAAAAGTGAAGTGAAATTCTGAGATACTGTACAAAAGCCTTGAAGTCACTGAGCTGCTAGATCAAAATCCACTGCTGAGCCTTTTATTACGTAGGGTTAATAACTCTTCCTAGTGTTTAAGCTGCTTACACTTGAGTTTCCTGTCACTCGCAGCCAAAATCTTCCAAATAACGCACCATCTAGATGTACGGCTAGAATTCACTCCACCTGTAGCATAAGCCTCTGACAATGGGCATAAAAGACAAAACCAACCAACTTGTAAGAGGCCATTTCCCTTACTGCCAAGCTAGCTCTTTACAAAGAGGAGGAACTATTGATGACCTGGAAACTATTCTGTCTTTGGTAGAAATTACATTGTATCTCCTTTTTTTAAGATAAGTACTTCTCCCATAAGTTTGATATAATTATTTAATGTAAGGAGAAGGAAAGAAAAATTTTAATTACAGTAGTTTTACTGACTTAAAAACGGTAACAACCTAATCTTAATTTTTCTCTCTCTGTTGAGGTCAGACTAGGAAAAATGAGCTTAAACTAGAAGGACCTAGTTCACATACAAAGATGAATTTCTTGATAGAAAAGACTATAAAGAGAAAAATCTCCATGGACAATGTGGAATCTCCTTGATGAAAATCCTTAAAAACAGATATTTCATCTAGCCGCAAAGCCTTACACACTACATTTGGATTATGTGACAATTCAAAAATCCCTGCCAGACCTATCTAGGGAGAAAATTTGTCTTCTTTCTAAACAGAAACTTAGAAAAATATCTAAGTGCCAAAATAAGAGAAGTAAAAACTTCTGAATCCCAAACTCTGGAATAGTCATATTTATCATATAAGTATGCAAATCAGTTGTTATAGAAAATTTAATTCATTATTCTAAGCAGCAAAAAGATAAAACAGTATGATCATAGATGCTACTATTTCAGTTTCCATAAAATCCTGAGAGTGTCAATAAGAGACTTATTTGGCCAGAAAATGTCCAGCGACTAATTTAACTGAAAGTTAACTTATTTAATTAAAAAGAATAAAGGAAAGCAGTTACTAGATTTTTTTAATGGTATATACTTATCACAGTAAAACACTTTCTGTTATCTGGCAATTCCATAACTAAGAGAATAAAATTTAAAAAAAAAACCAAACATGTTTTAGATTTAAAACTCTGCTGTCCAAGAATAGTGCCAAAAAGAAACTCTCCCTATTAAAAATACAATTTGAAATATTTAAGATTTACTGCTACAGGGCATTAAATCCCCACTCACATTTATAATGATCAAAACTTGAAATATTAATGTTGAAAAACAAATGCAAATAAATGTTCACTTCTCCAGGAAAGTTACAATGCTTGCTGACATGATGTGCTATGGATAACTGGTCTTTGAGTTAGCAACTAAAACACATAGATCATTTGTCAGCTACACACACAAGAGCAGGACAAGGAGGGCAATAATGATGGATGGTATGGTAAAAAGACTGTGAGTCTCAGAAATACAGCCTTTTACTTGTGTACAAACTAGAAAAGTTTCCAAGTTATTATAGACCCATAGATACCTAACTTAGGGAGCAGACAGTTCTTTTGCACACATTAGAAAATGATATCTTTCTACCTGGTATTTCTGCACAGTGTACATCTTGCACTAGTGTATTCAATGGCCCCAAACTTGCCTTCAGCAGCCCCATGCCCAGTAGCAGACAGGAACTCCCTCTCTTCTAGGAATGGGCAAAAGTAGGTTACGTCTCATTCTGAACAGACTCAACTGCCAAAGCCTTCCCTCATTCTAGAAAAGCTGGAGGCAGCTAAGTTTTCATTAAATCGGGCCTATTCTTAAGAATGAGAGAGAGAGAGAGAGAGAGAGAGAGAATATTTCCAGAGAGATCAAGTGATCAAGTCATGTAGATTCGTTTTTCAGAAGCATTACATCTTCAATTTTTAAGCACAGCTTTTCATAGCACAGACTTCAACTTTATTGAAAGGATATCAGTTTATCAGTATGAATGATTTTTGACTACATCAATATTTACTAAGAATGCTTTGTACTTTTCAAAGGAGAGCCTATAACTACAAAAGAAAGCCATAAAAGGGATTATCATTCCATTAACTATTTTAAAAAGGATAGTTTTCCTTATTTAATGTTTGCCTTTGAAGATTTATTAAAAAACAGACTATAACTAGCCATTACCAAAGCTTCACTTGACTTAAGGTTGGCTAAGAAATAACGTAGCCTTCTGGAATAGAAATACAGGACTAGCATCTACTCAAACTAAGTATGCCAACTCAGCATTATAAACAAACAAGAAAATGATATTTTGCTGTTTAAAATTAACTATTATATATGCAATAAGAAATTATTTTGGTCATCAAAATGAAAAGAAAATTGTCAGCACTTCAGTATAAATTATATAAATACATACATACCCCTACGTACTTATCCTAAGGTCAAGACTTTGGTACTATAAAATAAAATATAAATCATTTTTGTTGATTGTGACAGGCTATGCTAATGCCAATATAACTTCCATGCATGCCTTGCATGAGCCAACAGGCAAAAATATCAGAGATTCTCTGCAGTGGTTAGATATTCTACTAGCAAAGGTGGGGGATGCGAGGAAGATGAGAATGGCTGTTTGAATGTGAGGCATCATCTGCTCTAACTTCTGACCTCAATCTTTTTCAACTCCAGGACTTTCCTAGGTAATTATAAGATCTATCTACCACAGTTAGGCCAGGCGCGGTGGCTCACGCCTATAATCCTAGCACTCAGGGAGGCCAAGGTGGGAGGATCACTCAAGGTCAGGAGTTTGAAACCAGCCTGAGCAAGAGTGAGACCCTGTCTCTACTAAAAATAGAAAAAGAAATTAATTGGCCAACTAAAAATATATAGAAAAAATTAGCCGGGCATAGTGGTGCATGCCTGTAGTCCCAGCTACTCGGGAGGCTGAGGCAGGAGGATCACTTGAGCCCAGGAGTTGGAGGTTGCTGTGAGCTAGGCTGACGCCACAGCACTCTAGCCAGGGTAACACAGTGAGACTCTGTCTCAAAAAAAAAAAAAAAAAGATCTATATATCTACCACGGTTTGCAGCATAGAATTTTCGAGAACACCACCACCTGTCATAAAGTCACACAATGAGTCATATAAGTAACCTAAAGACCTACCAGGCAAAATGAGAAGACCATGCAGGGTCCACATAACAATGCTATCAGCACTGTATAACCCAAATTAGGGGATTTGTACAGCTCTGGATTCTGATAGCACAGGCTTTGGAGTCTGAATCCCAGTTTCAAATTCTAATTTCACCACTTACAAGCTGTGAGACCAGGGGCAAATTACTTAACCTCTCAGTGTCTTAACTTCTACATCTATAAAATGAGGGTAATATAGTACCTACCTCATAAACTCTTATGAAAATTAAAATTAGATAACATATATAAAGGACTATAAACACTGCCTGGCATATTATACATAATCAATGTGAGGCATTATTATTATTATTATCACTACTAATAATGGTGGTTTCTTTATTTCTCCTTTGATCCAGAAATCCCACTTCTGGAAATTTAGTCTAAAGAAATAATTCATACTATAGTAGATGCACAAAAATATTTATTACAATGTTATTTATGATAGTGAAAAGTTAGAGGAAACTAAATGTATACCAATAAGGAGGCAGTTTGGTAATTTATCAAATATCCATTCAATAAATTATTACTCTATTCCTAAAAATATATTAGAAATAAAAATATAAAGAATTTAAATAAATAAAATAAAATATAAAGAATTACAGAGCAAAATGACAGTATGTTTATAGGATTATGTAAACTAAAAATAACAAGATTTAAAGCTACATATGTACATTGTTATAACTATATAAAATTATATTTGAAATACATGTAAAAAAGATCAGCAAGTAACACACCGAAATCGTAACAGTGGATGTGATAGGGTAATGTGATTTGGAGTGAATGTTTTTTTTTCTTTTCTATTCTATAATGTTGTCACATTACTTTTATAATTTTAAAATTAATTTCTTTTTAAATATTAAACTTGGTACAGACTTATTTTGATTTTCACTAAGTAGAATTATTTAAATGGTAATAAAATTATGGGAACCCTGACAGCAGTCTTATCACCTCAGGAGGTATCCACTCCATCCTCACCCTTTCTTTGAACAATGGCCCTTACCTCTGGGTTTCATCTTCACTGCTTTGGCCCAGGCTTCCCAAATGACCCTCCTCTCTCACCATTCTATCTTGTTGGTTCTAATCAATCCTCTATATAGATTAGAGGAACAGGATTACAAAAGCATGGATTTTATGCCACTCCTTTGCTCAAAAATACACAGTGGTTCTCCAGTATTTACAGAACACAGCCCAGGCTCCTTGATATGGCTTTCAATAACAGTGCTAACAATAGTTCTAGCAGCTCTCTACTCTCCTTACCTGTGTATACCCCAAACCCCAAGCCAAAGTTCCTCAACTGTGGGTCCCAGCATGTGGGCATATTTTGTCATTGTAAGTCACAACTGTGACTAATAACGGTTCAAGAACCAAAGCTTGTGAATTATTTACTTTATAAAACTAAGCTAGAAAAAATTCAGGTTTATTTCTTTAATGTCTTCCCACATACCAGCATTAAAAATAGGGATGGAATTTACACTTCAACATTGGGAGTGCCCATAACTCTGGGTTTCCCATGGAGGCATGTTACGCATAAAATCTTCTCTGTCACAGGAGTCACAGTGGAAAGAGACACTCCAAACCAGAGCTCTTCAAAGAGCAGCATCACTGGAGGCACCCCACTGCAAAGGAGCAAGCAGCCTGCCTTGCTCCAAATTATTGCCAACAATTAAATTTTAAATGTAAACTTTTTTCTCATAAAAAGCAAGGGGAAGGGGTCTCAGGAACTCTAGAGGCAACCCGAAACTAGTAGAGAAACCTTTTTAGAATCATTCTATTCCATTAAGATGGAGACAGCAAGGTAAAGGCCAAAAATTTCATTTCAGGGGTTTCTCAATCACAGTGTTGATATGAAGTTTCTTTTTCAAATAAATATACTTAACTCTAAAAAATAGTTAATCTTTCCAACATCCTATTGGGCTTAAGAAAAAAAAGTTAATCTAAAAACAATCATTAAATATATCAAAACACAGAGGGTACACAAATATGGAAAAAAAATAATGAAAGGGCTTCTAGAATGACTGCTGTTGGGGAAAGCCTGTGCCTGACAAATGGGACTGCTCACCTGTCTTCCAATTGTGTCTGCATTTGACTTCCTCTGTACCATTTCCATATTTTTTCCTTTACCTACAATGTCATCTTCTCCTCCTCTCTCCACCCAATCTTTGTCTACTGAAATGCTAGGATATAATCAAATGTCAGTTACTCTTCAAAATTATACAAGATTTCCCAAGGTCCCTCAGTCAGGTCATCACATACTTATAGGTGGTGTAAATCTTGTAGCTCTGCTATTTTTAAAAAGCTCATCTCTCCAAGTAGAAAGAATGCTCCCTGAGGGCCGAGAATGCACTAATTCATTTTTGGACATCGCGAAGAGCATAATGCTGTTTTCCACATGTGGCAGACTATACAGAAAATGTTGCCTTAATTCAACCCAATTTCTTAACAACCTGTTCAGAAGATGAACCAAGGTCCACAGTCAGGCTCCTACATTCACCTACAAAGAGGTTCCTAAACACAGGCATAGGAGAAGGGGGTTCATGGAAAAAAAATTTTTTTGCAGAAATTTTGATATGCCATTTTAAACCAAAATAATCTGAATTTTCTCTTAAACCATAAGGCATTTGTTCACACTAAATCCCTAGGCGTCTTGTACATCATAATGTAGAAGTCAAACATTTACTAACAGCAGCTGTAATGTCTAAAAAGCAGATCATTTACTGTGCCACTCATAATTTATTTAGTCAGAACAATATCTTATTTCAAAAGGACCCAATGAAACTTATATAAATACATATAATACAACAAGATAAAATGACCTATCTAAGAGAAGAAAGGAAAATTGGATGTAGGAGAGATAAGCTGTCCTGGGAGTAAGGTTCATGTACCAAAGTAATATATTCTATAACTGCACATTTGCTAGAGGTAGGTCAGAGTCTTGGCTCCTAATACTCATAGTAGCCAACAACACACGATGACTCAATCAGTTCATAATCAGCATCCTTAAGATAAAAACAAAAAGATATTTGAGTACTATTTCTCCCTTGGTCCTCATTAAGATGATACTAAATAATGTAACAAATTATATCCTCAACAAGTTCCTTGCAGTTGATTTTTCAGAGAGCTTTGGAAGACTATTCCTCAGAACAACCCTCACAGGCAAATGACAGCACACAAGTCAATAAAAGCAAATGATGGAGAGGAAGCCAGGAGGGCAAAGGAAGGAGTTCAAGTAGATCTTCCTTGCAGATCTAGATTTATCAGAAACAGATTTTATTCTGTCTAGACTAACCTGAAATTCAGAGGCTTCATGCATCTACTTATCTTTGAAATTATAAACAATTTGACATACATGTCCATTTTTCCAGGGGATGTGACTGTAGTTTCATAACATTCTCAAAGGGAAGCATGACTCAAAAAAAGTTAAGAACCACTGATCTAAAGAACCAGACTATATATATACTTCAGGCAACCTTCCATAAGCAGTTTCTTTTCTGAGCTCCTGAAAAGTGCTGTGCCTCAAAACTGTAGCCCCTGACAAGCATTAACGGTATGGCTTTGCTCTGATGCAAAATGTAGAATTTCAAGCTTCAACCATTGGCCAACCTGTGTGTAAACTGTCAAGATATATAAGACCTTTAATACAATCATGCCCAAATGCGTATGGAGCACATGATAATCCATTCTTCTAGATAGGTTTCAGCCACGAACACTGATAAATCTGCCTCAAAAGATTAGTGCTATTTCTTCTAGATAGCATAAAAAGTAAAATAAAAATAAAAAGAGAAACAAAAATAGCACATTTTGCTTGCAGATAAAAATTACAGAAAAGCACGAAAATAACCATTTTCCTAGATAAAAATTATTTTTGAACTTTAAAATAACATCCTTTGCACATCAATTGATATAATCTGAACTTTTTTTAACCTTTTGTTGTTTTAATCTTATACAACAAAACAATCACTGCCATAACTTTGGACACATACATAGACAGTCAACCATCCACTGATAGTATTTTGGTTTGGATGCCTCAGAGGCCCAAGAAGATCAAGTGAGGAAGCTGGCCTATAAGGCTAAGATAAGGCCTTTTAAGACCTCATCCATCTAAAAGAAATCACAGCCATCCAGAGTCTGTTCCTCAACATAATAAGCCCAAAGACATCTTCTTCAAAGAATCTGCAGTTGAATAAGCTCAAGAGAACAAACTCATGCTAATCAAACTCATAAGAGGCTGAATTATAACTCAAAATACCAACTTATTAATTAATCATAGAGAATATTCCTTTTCACTAATAGAAAATTTGCCCCTAAAGCCAAGATGTTGTTTTCTCAATGTCCAGATATCTAGAGTTCTGAATTAGTAATCGGAAATTCACCAGAAATTAGAACAAAAAGAGATAGAGACTTTGGCAGATACCTAATAAAGTATCCCTGACCAACATACATCTTTCTAGTAACCAAAGTTGTCCCTCCCACAGGTAAAGTCTCTGTCCCTTGGATACTGCTGCCGATACACTGGAGACTTCTTGGTCCCTGAGCTTTCTTCTTCCATATCCTTCTCTCCATTAAACACTTCTCTAGATAGGGTATAATACAATTGATGAGGGTACATTTTACATGCTTTATTATCCCTGTTTTTTAGATAAGAAAGTCCCAGATAAAGCTGCTTAAGTAAATTGCCCAAGACCACAGTATAAGGCAGTATAAGGCAGAGCATATACTCAAAGCCAGATCCCAAGTCAAAACCTATGTTTTTAATCTTGCAGTAAACAAATGTGTTCAGTGTGTTTTTCCCTGGGCCTCTCACCTCCCAGTCCGATTTAAAAAGCCCCTCCCTACTCTGTGTTCCCATAATACCCTAAGCACACTATGACTGTGTTTTTTGATATAGGAGTCTGTCTCTCTCACTAGACAGAAACTTTCTGAGGATGAGAGTTGTGTCTCACTCACTCTTATATCTGCAATGTGCTATCTATCTGAGTGCACATTTAAGCCAATTTGTCCAGTAGTTTAATATAAAGATCAACAAACTGAAGGCCTCGAAAACTGGCCACACAGCCTTAGGAAGGTCACAGCCATCAGCACATTAATTTTGAAATAAAATTAAATTCCGCATTTATCTTCTGTACCACTCTAGAAACAGGATATATCTAAATAATAGAAAGTTCAGAAAAAGCTTTCTCTTTTCTGGGAGGAGATAACTGTCATCAATACGAAAATCAAACAGTGGCACCCTCCTCTGGTGAATGTTAAAGGAGCTAAACAATACAAAAGACAAGAATTAGATGGCGGGATTTCCTTTGAATGATATATAAAGAAAAATAAGAGAGAAATTACCTAATATCATTTGTTACAATCACACTCTCAACAGCAACTAAATAACTCCTCCTGTAGAACTTTCCTTATTTTTGCCTAAAGCAAAGCCAAAATGAATAAACTGGCTATACATGGTAGGAGGTTACAGAGAGAACAATTATTCTATTTTTAAGGATACTGATAATATCAATTATTTTGTAAACAGCATGCTTTTTAGTGTAAGGCACAATGAAAAGCATTTCATGGTTTGGCTAACAATGATCATCTTTTCATTTATCATAAAAAATGTAATAAAAAGCCATGTACATGTAAAATATTTTTAGTAAAATAAAAGCATTTATTATGTCCCTTTTCTGGATAGTACATTTACCACAAGATAGTACTGGAAATTTTTCAACCTGAAACCTGTTTGGGTCTGCAACTTTCAGGTTTTAAAATATCAACGTAAAAAATTTTAAAAATCACTCGCATGTGAAAACTCAAAACATGTCAATACATCACACTTGGACAACTGCAACCCAAAGTTTCACCACATTAATATTACAACCAGACCTTTAAAAGTAAAATGGTGCTTTCTAAGATCAAAAGCAGACTATCAGCAACCAATAATTTTAATATAAAAATATATAATAATATACACTTATTAAATGATTTACAAATGAAGAAATCACAGCTTTCTTTACCCTCATTGAGTCTAGACACATAAAATAAAAATAGACATTCTGATTTAAGCCAAGAAAACAAATCAGTCATTATACTGGCAACCTTGTCATTCAAGTATGTTTTGACCCAAGTATGCAGCATCTCTGCCCTCAATTAACTTCACATCTATCACCTACTCTCTGACCAAAGTGGGAGGAACCCCACACCACACAAAAGCCTCCAAAATTACAACCAGTGAGAAACTTTCACTCTGAAAGACAAAACATAAAAAGGTCAGGGTGGATGAAAAATAGTAAAAACTGATTTCAGTTCTACTAAATAAATAAGTTTTCCTACTAAGTTTGTCATTCTTGGCAAAGTGATTCTACAAGGCAGGTAGACAGTAACATGGAAAGACCAGCAGAGTTGGGGGGTGGAGAATGCAGATTAAGATACTCAATTGAAAGCTTTCTCAATGTTCACCCAAAACAAAGGCCAAAGAATAAGCAAATGCTTGAAAGAGAATGACATTCCCTGTAATTCCCTACAGCCCACCCAGAGAACAGAGGGCAGAGAAGAGAACTGGGGTAAGAAGTTGAATGGCGGGAGGGAGGATGAAATAGAGGAAGAGGGGTAAGGATAAGAAAAGTATGCTGACAAAAGAAAAAAACAGAGTATGCAGCAAGGAAACTGTTACAAAGTGACTAATTGAGAGAGATGGTGTGAATAGCCTGGTGCTCTTTGGAGCTTGGCGCTGGAGCACATTTACCACTCACCTCACCTGGGCCAATGGGCAAGAATCATATCCAACCATCGCCAGATCTCCAGTAAACCTGGGCCCCAGCACGCAACCCGGGTGCCAGAAAAGTGGAAGAGGGGCCTGAATCAACCTCTAGCCCCATCTCTTGCTCCCAGACGAACCACAAACAAAGGAATCTAGAAGCGGAGAGACGTCTGCACCCCCACGCCTGCCAGGGCGCAAGGATGAGGTCGGGGAACCGCCTCCTCTGCGGGCACTGCCACCTCTGCAAAGGCCAGGGGTATCTAGGCCCCCGCGCTGAAATCCGACTAAAAACAGGCTGCCAGGAGGTGCTCCTGTCAAGTGGCCCGATTGCTCTTGTAAACTTGATGTAAGTTGGGAAGAAGTGCAGAGCTGCCCCTGGGATTCCTCCCTAGAGCAAAAGCGATGGGAAGGTGTCACAGCTTCCTTAACTCTCACTGAACCCCTCTGCTCTGTAGCTTTAGTCTCTTTCCCTAACGGAGCGTAAAAGATACTGTCTTCCTTCTTTGTGCCGAGTTCAGCCTCAAACCCTAGAACGGGGGCACTGAGGCCCGGGACCAAAGTTCACCAGGGATATCATTCTCCCCCGCTAAACAGCACAGTCATTTGCTGGGTTCTAGTCTTGGGGACCTCATATTAAGAGACACGAAATATGCTGTGGATAACTCTCCCTCCGCTAAAATGCACCCTCAGCCCCAAGAGGTCGAGATCCAACGGTGCTTTTGCTAACTTGAGCCGCATTTATCTGGCCGGGCATCAGGTCATCACCACGCCCCTTGCACCCAGGTGCTACCCAGTGGCGCACATGATGTCCTATTGTTTACACACACACACACACACACACACACACACACACAGAGAGAGAAGGGGAGAGAGACAGTGTGAGAGAGAGAAAGAAAGAGAGAGAGCGCGCGCCCTGGGTAAGTCCTACCTCTCCCCCGTGCCCGTCGAAGATCCCAAAGATGGACGGGTGTGTCTTGTTGGCCAGGTCCGTAAGAACTTCGAACCGGTCCTCCATGTGGTCCCTCCGGCCCTGGATGGAGTACACAGCCACGTTGTGGCTCTTGAACTCCCAGGTCTTGGAAAATTCGGCCTCCAGCACATCAAGCCCCCCGAGTCGATCATTCTGCATGATCTCGGCTACCTTGCCCTTCACCATCTTCACGGCGTCCCGGCTGGACTTGACGATGGTCTTCACCTCGTCGGTGTGGAAGAAGTAACTCCAAAGCGCCAAGCTGATGCACAGCAGGAAAAGCGTCTCGGGTCTCAGCAAGAAGTAGCGCATGATGCGACCCAGCAGAGACAGCAAAGTCATTGTATCCTCTATCATTTATTATCGCTAGAGCCCCAACGACCAGCAGCGACGCGCGCCCCGAAGGCTCGTCGGGTCCCGGAGCACTGCGGGGACAGCCCGCGGGGAGGGAGGCGGAACAGCGCCCGGGGGTTGGGGTTGGAAACTCACCGAGCCGGGCGGGAGGCGGACGAGAAGGCTGCTCCGAACCGGCAGCGCGAGCAGAGGCAGCTTCCCTTTTGTCTCCCCGCCTCAGCGGCCCAGAGGCCCGTCCCTGCCGCCCGCGCCGCCTCGCCTCTCTTCCTCGAGCCCCTTTGTGAGATCGCCGCGGCGGCGGCGGCAGCAGCTGCGACAGCCGCCGCAGCAGCAACCGCGGGTTCCCAGGTTGAGCGAGAGGAATCAAGTTAAAGTTGTGCCGGGCGGGTCCGCCGCGGTGAGCGGGAGAGTTCGGGGGCGCCGGCGCCCGCGCCGCCCCTCCGGGCGTGCCCCCTCGCGGCTCCGGGGAGCGATCAGCAGGTGAGGAGGCGCAGGGTTCGAGAGCCCGGCGGGCGAAGGATGCACGTCCCCTCGGTCTCCGCTGCAGGGGAGCGCGGAGACAGCCGAGCGCTCCAATTCCTTCACACACCCCGGGGGACCCCAGAGAATAAAAGTTTTGCGGGAGCCTACGCAGAGGCGGGGGTACGCGGAGCCTGGCGACGCCGCACGATCGGCGCTGAGCCGCAGGCGGCCGGCGGGGCTCTGCCTGCCTCTCCCTGGCACCTCCCGGCTCGGCTCGGCTCGGCTGGGCTCGGCTCGGCTCGGCTTCGCTAGCGCGCTCCCTCTCGTCCAGGCTCGCTCCCGCCCCGCCCCTTGCGCGTTCGCCCCGCCCCGTCCCGCCCCTGGAGCCTGGACTCGACACCCCGAGGTGCTCCCACCGAGCTGTCAGAGGCTGCGGAAGTTCGGCGGCTGCTGGTGCGCGCTTCCAGCTCGGGGCCGTCCAGGTGAACCGAGGGGGAGGGAAGAAGCGCGTCCTCTGCCTAGCTCTTGCGGAAGATCGTTCCTGCCCCCTGTCTGGCCTCCCAGGACAATGTCACACTGACCCGGGTAGTCTTAGCGTTGGTTTCTTGGGAGCCACTGCTGCCTACTGGGAAGCAGAGAGCCGCACGTGAGCGTTCCCCCCTTCAGCAGGCTGCACGGTAGTGCAGTCCCCGCTTCGCCAGGCATAAGGCAAGCGAGAAGGGACGCACTTCTCCCGGCTCGCAAAGCGAGTCGGAGAGGATCGGTTCGTGGGCCGCCGCCTCGGCGTTCAGCAACTGAGGCCTGCCAGGATCTCCCGAGAGGCGGAGAGCCAGCCCGGGGCCTAGCAGCCTTCCCCCGCCCGAGAACAGCAGAATGGGGAGAATCGGAGCCCCATGGAAGTGCGCTCTGATGATAACCTCGGGCGGGGTGAGGAAGGACCTCCCTCTCTGAGCGCCCGTACCCGCTGGAGCAGGGGACTCAGCAGCCACGAAGGACTTCCCTGGTCGCCACCCTTCCACAGCTAGTCACGAAGCTTCTGGGGGTGGGGGTTCCTGACCCTGTCACGGGTGCGAGCTCTGACTCTGCCATTCAGGTTTGAAGGGCCCTCGAAGCTCCGAAGCAGCGGCCTCCTGCCACCCTCCCGGTCGTGGCGGGAGGAGGTGCAGCGGGGGCGGGAGTCATTCCATAAGCAGAGGGGACGGCCACAGAGCACAGTGCGGGCCCCCAGAAGCCGTAAAGGATAACTGGAAAGGTGGACAGGTGTCATTGGGCCTTAAAGATGGGAATTGGTACAAGAAAAGAACAATGTACAAGTGAGCCTAGAATAAGGAAACAAGTGAGCTTTAAAGAAAAGTATTCACTCTTGCCACCCCTGTCCAGGAAGAAGAGTGCTGATCTGCTTTTTCCAGCCCTCTGGACTGGAAACTAGAGGCTGCCTGATCCCAGCAAAGACAGTGTCTGTACCCCTCAAGCACTCTGCCTTGGTGTGATCCCGATTACTTTTTAAAAAATAAATAAAAAGAAGTACTGGAAGGAAATACACCAAAGTGTTCACAGTGGTTAACTACAGTAGATTATATGTAGTTTTCATTTTCTGCCTTAGATTTTTGTCTATTTTCCACAACTTTCCCAAAGTTTCTACAGAAGGCATAGATTTCCATGATAACCAGAAAAAAATGAAAACTTAACATTTAAATGACATATACACTATGACCTCAATAATATAAATATGCACAGAAAAGATAGAAGAGAAGTATGAGGAACTGTTGATAGTATGTTATTTTTGACAACTAGGATATAGTTTCCTGTTTTGCTTTGCACTTTTAGGTATTTTTCCACATGGCAAATAGAGAAAATAAAACACTTTAAAATCAATTCAGTCATTTTGTTCAATAGTCAAGAGGTTCCAAAATAAGGTAATAAATTCAAAAGACTTTAAGAACTGTAAAGAAAAGTAATGCAAATTACTTGGTGTTATTGTGAAGATAAGTTTATATTTCTTACTGTAAATTAGCAAATTGCTTTTGGGAGCATCGTCAGTCATTTTGTATGTGAATCTGTTTCTCTATGCCAAAAGCAACTTGCAGCTAAGCTGATAAAGATTCCAAAACTACATGTCAAACTAGGCCCTGCAGTAGCAGTAAAATTCCAAACCCAAACCCATCCAGCCTGTCCTCTGTTCCTATATTGATGACAGCAGAACAGAGACACTCATGAGGGACATGACTTCTGTTTCCCCCATACCTAAGTAAAGAAGAGAGATTACCATACTGGTCTCCCTGGAGGTTAAATAGCAAGGCTTGACTTCATGAATTAATAAATCTAAATATCCTCCAGATCCAGATTCTGTGAAAATATGCTTTGACATTTATATCTAAGTAGTTCATCTGTGTGAAAAATCAATAAAATAATTTTCTAAGCAGACCCTATAGGCATTTTCCTATTTCTGTTAAGAAATTCATGTAGTTTACATGGCAATTTCAAAAATGCCTAAATAAGCTTTTGTTATAGTTCACTGTGAATTTTAATATATTAGAGAAATTAAAAAGCTCTTCTTCTAGTGACAAACTAACATTTGCATATTGTTTGAGATTACAAAGGTTTTTCATGTATAGCGATTTATTTCCGTTCTCATAACAATCCTCTGAGGAAGATAGAGTAGCTATTATCTCTGTTTATAAATATTAGGAAAGTGAGGCACAAAGATGTTAAATGAATATCACAATTCAACAAATAAAAAGTTGGAAACTGAAAGTCAGTTCTTCTGATCACCAGTTCAGTACTGTAACATTTATTTCCCAGTAATACTAGGATGATTAGTCTAGTTTTTATACTTCTCTACCAACATTTCACTAGATCGCTATTACAGAAGTCTCAAAAAGTATACATGGATTCTTAATCCACAATTCTGATTTGGGCCTTTGGGACAAGCACTGTACCATGAGTATTTACCTTACCCATTGAGATTACCTGTGGGGCAGAAGACAAGTAAGTACAAGTAAACTGTCCTCTACGTAATAGCCTAAAAGATCTGTTGCTAAAGTAAAATAATGTCTGAATTTCACAGGGAGGAAAGAGACAAAATAAAGTGTGCATTATAGAAATGCTTTGCTATTATAAGTGTCATGGTAATGAATAAAGAGTTAATGGCAATCCTAGGTTTTCAAAAGACACAACAATAGTGAAAAAATAGTTTTCAGGTAATTATCATTTTCTACTATGCAATTAACTCATGTCAGCCTTGTAAGTATATAAAAAAAATAAGTATATAGCTTTTAAAAGTAATTTATTCTCAAAAAATGTTCAGAGTTGTAGCTCTTAGGTTTAAGAAATCTTTAAAACAGAGTTTGATAACCAATAAATCTATTTTCTAGTATGATGTTGTTTTATGATGTCCTCATCTATTTTTGTTTTTGCCACCTCCACTTCATATAAAGTTATAAAAATCAAATATAAAGTGATTTATCAACTGAGCCTCTGAATGATGAATATGATTTAAAAAATGCCCTGAAGTGAATTTTAAATAAAACTTATACATATAAAAATTCTCTACACATTTTTAAATTTCCCATTGACCAGTTTGATTTGTATTCTTAAATTGTTCCTGCCATCTGCATACAAATATGTACTGGGTATTGAGTAGGACTTCTTTACTAATATTCTATCAACTTATACCTATATGTGTAACCTTTTAAGTGATACATATAAATGAGTGCCATACAAGTATTGTTATTAAGCACAACAATCACAAGTACCATATTCAGGAAGCTACCACCTAACCAAAAAACTAGACTGTGACCAATATCTTTGTACCAGCCTGAGAGTTCTTTCCCTATCCCACCTTCCTCCCTATCCTCCACAGGCAGTCCAGTATCCTGCATGTTATGTTTTATCATCCCCTTGTCTTTTTAAAAAATAACTTCATCACGTATGTCTGCATCCTTAAGTAACATATTTTTAGTTTTGTTTAGTTTTGAGCTTTATAAAAATGGTATCTTACTGTATATATCCCTCTGTTACTTATTTTTTGACTATTATATTTCCAGGTCCTCCCGTATCATTATATATAGCTGTAGTTCAATTATTTTTACTGCTATGTAATATTTATTGTATGACTGTTCCGTAATTTATGTATTCATCTTCCTTCTGTGGATGTTTGAATTTCCAATTTTTTGCTGTAATGATCAATGATTTTATTAATTATTTTTGTACTATCTTTTGGTACACATATGCAAAAGTTTCTCTAGGGCATATATACCTGGGAGTGACATTACTGGGTAGTAGAGAATGAAAATGTTCAACTTTACAATTTAGACCAAATTGTTTTTGAAAATACGTTGCTCCCATTTACACTCCCACCAACAGTTGTAATCAAAGCTTCTTAATGTAAAAGATCATAAAAATTCTATGTTGAAAGTGGTTTTCAATTATCAGTCCTTTCATTAAATGGTTATCCATGATTATGTCTGTTAAACTATATTAAATCTTCATTGCTTCTCATAAAACCTTTCTAGATGCAAAATCTAATAATCTTCAATTTTAAATATCCTTCAGTATATCATAAAAATTTTAAATAAATGAAAATAAAATTTTTTTCTTTTTTTTTAATTTATTTATTTATTTTTTTACATATCATGCCTTTACTCCATTTTAAGTGTATGTACAATTCAATGATTATTAGTAAATTTACCAAGTTGTACAGCTATTCACGTAACTCAATTTTAGGGGATTTCCTTCCCCCTATTGAGACCCATAATTCCCTTCCCCAACTACATTTCAAGCATTCCCCTCCCCTTCCACAGTGCTCACCCCATCCCTCAGATGTGGGTCTACCCCCCAAGCCCCAAATCCCTGGTGAACACCACCACCATTTGAGCACCATAGTGTTAATCAGTCAGTACCAATTTGATGGCGAGTTCATGTGGGGTCCATTCTTCCGGTCTTGTGTCACCTCACTTCGAATAATGGGCTCAAGCTCAATCCAGGATAATATAAGCGGTGCTAGCTCACTGTCGTTTCTTAAAATAGAGTAATATTCCATTGTAAACATGTACCAGATTTTAATAATCCACTCATGAATTCACGGGCACTTGGGTTGTTTCCATGACCTACCAATAGTGAATTGTGCTGCCATAAACATTCAGGTGCAGATGTCTTTATAATAGAATGACTTATGCTCTTTTGGGTAGATGCCTAATAATGCTATTGCTGGATCAAATGGTAATTCTATTTTCAGCTCTTTGAGGAATCTCCAAATTCTTTTCCACAAAGTTTT
>CAUYRT010022400.1:0-31336 GCA_963574885.1 Lepilemur ruficaudatus
ACCTGTAGTCCCAGCTACTCAGGAGGCTGAGGCAGGAGGATCACTTGAGCCCAGGAATTTGAGGTTGCAGTGAGCTATGATGACTCCACTGCACTCTATTCCGGGTGACAAAAAAAAAAAATCTCAAAAAAAAAAAAATTACCACAATAAGTCACCTTGGGCAATGCCTTCTTTCTGAGCCTCAGTTTCTTCATCTGTGAGATGGGGGTAATGAGCCATGGCCTTAGCGCAGGGCCTGTCACATTAGTTACTCCCCAGTAAACACCTGTTATCATCATGGTGGTTATGACAAGGGACTTCCCCAGGGCCAGCCCCTGTTCCCCTAGCCCAGTGGTTCTCAGCCCTGCTGGGCCTTAGAATCACCTGGTGATCTTTAAAAACATACCCCATCCCCGAGCCCCCACTCCATTTTTGGATCCAGTTGGTCTCAGATGGGGCCTTCAGGCATATTAATTTTTAAAGCTCTTCAAGTAAATCCTGTCTGCAGCCAGGGTTAAAATCACCGTTCTCACTTGGGATCCTTAAGAGTGATCCATCAACAGATAAAAGGCAATGAAGACATGGAAATCGGTGGAGAGGGAGCCCCTTTGATTCAGTAGTTCTTGAAGGGTGATCTCCCTGGGAATGCGGTTGAAATGCACGTTCTTAGGCTCCACCCAAACCTCCTCAACCAACAGCTCTGGGGGCGGAGCCAGCAGGTTGTGTTTTAACGGCTGCTCAAGTGGGAGACCCAGGGCTCACTCTCACGCTCTCCGTTGCTCACTTTGATGGCACGGGTTTCCTTGCTGTGAGCTGCTGTGTCGGAGGGGCCGACGTGGCAAGGAACTGAGGGCGGCCTCCGGCCAACGGCCAGCGAGGAACTGGGCCCTCAGTGCGACAACCTGCTGGGAACTGAATGCCACCAACACAGGGATCCTTCCCCGTCAGGCCTGCAGCTGAGCCCACTGCCCCAGTGACACCTCCGTGACAGCCTCTGAGAGACCTGGGCCAGGGGAAGTCGTGCCTGGGTTCCTGACCCGCAGAAACTGGGGGTTATGAATATTTGCTGTGTTAAGCCACTAAGCGTCATAGTAATGTGTTACGTAGTAAATAGGTAACTAACGGTGGGTGCTATAGCGTGTGTGTTAAGAGAGAGTTGGGAACCATGAACCGATTTCCGCATGGAGGCCTGGTTTAGATTCTGATTTGAACATACCAGTTTTTTAAAGTTGCTGTTTGGGAAGAGTGAACACTGAGTGGATACTGGATGATGTTCAAGGTGATCCTTCATTTTATTTGGTGCGATAATGGTTTTGTGGTTATGTTTTGGAAAAGAAGCCTTGTCTTTTAGAGGGACATATGGAACTCTTTACAGCTGGCGCCATGCGCTGTTGGGGATTTGCTTCTAGATAATCAGGGTTGGGGAGGGGTAGACAGGAAGCAAAGCGACTGGCCATGAATTGGTGGCTGTTGGGGGAGCGCGGGAGGGGTGCTCTCTGCTCATCTCTGTGCTTTTGTATGTGTTTGAAATTTTCCATAGTAAAAAGTTTTTTAAAGATCTGGAGTGAACCAACATGCCCATTTTACAGATGGGCAAAGCAAACCCAACCAGCAGGCAAGGATTGTGGACAGTGGTGGCAGTGGAGAGTTGTGGACAGTGACGGGCTATCTCTGGGCCTGGCCCTGTGCTTTGTCCACCCTGGGGACTCTGCTCAGGGGACTCTGGGGTCTGCTTCTCTGCTTCTGCCCTGTTGTCGGAGTGTCTTGACATTCAGGCAGGTCCTGGCTCCCGGGGCTGACGCCACTCAGGCATCTGAGGGTACCTGGTAGCTGTTGTGCCTGTACCTGTGAGAGGCATCTTTTATGTATCTGAGTGCGACTGTCACTTTGTTTCAATATATTAAGTTATCACAATGGGTGTGTCTTATTGTCTTTTATTTTAGGCCTTCGTTTTCCAGAAAAGATACTTGCACCTGCCATGTGCCAGGCACTGTGCTAGGCTAGTAACAGTGGCCAGTAGAAACCTGCTGTGAGCCACAAATGAGGGCTGCATGTGGACGTTGACATTTTCCGGTAGCCACATTTGAAAAAGTAAAAAGAAACAGGTGAAGTTAATTTTAATAATTTTTTTTATCCCAGCATATCCAAACCCAGTGTGTGGAATCAGTGTGAGAATTGTTAATGAGATATTTGACATTCTTTCCTGATGCTGTATTGCTCTGCTAGGGCCCCTGTAACAGAATACCACAGGCCAGGTGGCTGAAACGACAGGAATTTATTTCTCATGGTGTGAGAGGCTGGAAGGCTGACACCGAGGCGCTGGCAGGGTCAGTTCCTGGTGAGGCCTCGCTCCTTGGCCTGCAGACGGCGGCCTTCTCCCTGTGGCCCGCACGGCCCCTTCTCCGTGCAAGGGTACCCCCACGTCTCTTCTTCTTCTTACTGTGTAAGGACACCGGTCAGATTGGATTAGGGTTCACCCTGACAGCCTCATTCCAACTGAGTCACCCCTTTAAAGACTGTCACCAAACACAGTGATGCTCAAAGGGACTGGGGGTTAGAGCTTCCGCATACGACTTTTGGGGGAGGACACGGTTCAGCCCGTGACACATACTAAGCCTTCCAACCCCGACGGTGTCACGCTCTGTGTCCCTTCCCAATCGGGTCACCCGTGTCCAGTGCTCAGTCCCACGTGGCGGGCGCTGCGTGGGGCAGCACAGCTGCGTTGCTGGAGTCGCCGCGGCAGGCAGCGTCGCGCGGGGCGCCCCTCCTGGAGGGGCTAGACGGCAAAGCAGTGGAGCGTGGCGTCCGGGAGAAACCAGAGAGGAAAGGCGAGCTGGGCCCGGATTCGTTCTCCGCTTGCCCCGCGTCCTTCCGCAGAGCCCCCGCGCGGGTACGTGTAGACACGCTCCCGTGTGAGGAGCGCAGATGGTGACGTGCCACTGCGCGCTCTTCTCTGCCTGCCGTTTCGCACTTGGAAATGCGTCTTGGAGCAGACTCGGCATCAGCACACGGCGGTTTCGGATTTTAGCGAGTAATTTGAAACATGGAAGGACACGGCGCCGCTGAGCTGGAACCGCAGAAGCCGGAGCCTGACGCCGAGGCCCAGCCCTCACCACGACCCTGCGGCGGTGCTGTCTCCAGAAAAGCAAATTCGAGTTCCCGAACAGCGTTTGTAAGCATGCAGGAACTACTGACCTAGGGGAAGCGTCAAGCCCTGGGTTTGTGTTCTGCCGGGGAGTGTCTGAGAGGCTTCCTTGTCAAGGTTAACAGAGTACTAAAGTACTAATATGCAGTCTTATTAGAATGTAACATAAGTATGCAGTAGCGTAATATATCAATAATGTATTTTATAATATGCAACAAATACACAGTAGATCTAAAAGTATTTATTATAAATATATCAAATTTAATACAACAGATAAGATCATAAAAGGCAAATAAATAATTGGGAAAAATCCTGGGAAAGGGCAAACCGGGAAGAGTTGAGAGCTTGCTCACGCAGGAATTGAGGGTGTGGCCAGCAGCCCCAGGGCTGGCTCTGGCGCTTGGGGATGAGTTCTGTTCGGGGGAAACTGGGGTTTGGGGGTTCAGGAAGCACTCTGTGCTCTCAGATCTCACTCTAGGCAGGGAGAAGCTTCCAGAAAAGAAACCAGTGCCAGGAATTAAGGGGGAACCTGTCTGCTGGGCCTCCACGTATGTGAGAGGCCAGAGGTGGCACGTGCCTGTGCCACCCCGGAACCCTCTGCACCCCGGCCAGCGGCTCCCTCCTGTTCTCGCGGTTCCGCAGCCAGCTGGCTCTGTCAGGACGTCCCCGGGGCCTCTGTGGGAGCTGGGATCCCAGGCAGCGTGCTGCCCTGATGATGGAGAACCCCAGTAATTCTGGAGTGGCTGATGGGGTGTCAGCACCTGCCTCATACGATGTGGTGAGATCACATGTGTCTGCACGTGGGAGGTGCTCAGAGTGGGGCCAGGATGTGCCATGGAAGGGGAGTGACGTCGTCGTTGGGATCCTCCCAGGTCCTGATGGGCTGGGACAGGCCCCGCGAGGCTCAGAGAGGGCCTGTGCCTCGCAACCAGGCTGCCCCAAACGGGCTCTGGATTCAAGGCCGGCTCTGCTGCATCCTGGCTCTGAGCCTCGGTTTCTCTGCCTGCAGCCTGGGCTTGGTGCAGGGGCAGGCTGAGTACTCGCTTACGGCTCCGGCTGAGAGGAGTGTGCAAGAAACGAGAACCATTTCTGCGCAGCGCCGGGGCCTCCCAGGGCTCCCTGATGCCTGACACTCGGGAGGAGCTGCCCGCCCTGCTCTGGGCCCTGCCAAGCCCTGGCCCTGCTGCTCGGGCCCCTGAGGGAAGGGTTGGGGTCTGGTAAGCCATCTCCAGCAGGTCCTGGCCTGTCCTGGCAGGGAGGCTGGAGAGGGGTGAGCGGCTGAGCCAGGACGAGGCAGGATAGCGGCTCTGGGCCCCAGGTCCTGCTCAGACCCATGAGGGCACGGAGGCCCGCATGCAGCCCCTCCCTCTGCCCTTGTGCTCTGTCCGCTGCCTCCTCCCTGCCCGCCTTCCCGCCATGTACTTCCCAACCCCTCATGTCCTCTCCCATCTCCGGCCTTTGCACAAGCTGTTCCCAAGGCCAGATCCCCTTCCCCTGCTTATAGACTCCTACTCACCGTCTAAGGCCCTCCGAGAAAAACCCACCCCGCGGTCCTGCTCTTTGCTCTCATGGCCCCGTGCAGTGCTCATCTCTGGACCCCACCAGGCTCTGAGACCCTGAGGCCCGGGACCCAGGCAGTGCCAGCTGTGTCACCCAGGAACTGTGGGTTACCAGTAAATGAGTACTGAAAGCAGATGAATGGAAGCACAATGGAAGGAGGAAGGAGGGAAGGAACGTGTCTCCCGAGTCCCAAACGTCGCATGTCTAAAGGAGGACGATGTCTCTCTGCCACAGGATGATGCCTGTACTTGGTGCTCAATAAATGCAGGTTCGTGTTTAGCAGTCTGGCCCGGTCCCTCGTCCCGGGGCTAGGGGTGGGGAGTCAGTCCCTCCCCACTGATGGGGCTGGACCAGAGTTGGGCCTCTTGGAAGTTTTTCCTACCGATATGCACCACAGAGGCGCCTGGGTGGGCAGGAGACAGCCCCTGGGCGGTGGACAGGTGGGCAGAGGCCTCCAGCCAGGGCCAGCCCCAGCCCCCATGTCGGGATGGGGCTTAGGCTAGGGCACACGGTGCCTGGTAGCTGCAGGCGTGGCTTTCTGGCTCGGCCCATCCGTACTTCATGCCCCTGCCTCATGCCTCCCCTCTGCAGGTGCCCCTTGCCTAGCAGGCGGGAGAGACCCCACATCTGTTCAGCTTCTGCTGTGAGCCCACTCTGCGCTAGGCTTGCTACCCACATGTGCTCGAGTAATCACTAAGGTTAGGTGTTGTCCCCATTTTGCAAATGAGGAAACCAAGGCTCAGAGAGGTTATTTCACTTGTCTGAGGTTACACAGGACAGGATTGAAACCAAGATCTGCCCGAGTGCCCTGAGCCCCCTGCCCGTCATTCATTCCTCCCTCTACTACGAACGGGGCTCTGCGCATGTTCCCAGAGAGCGCTGGGAGAGGCGGGCAAGGGGGTTCCTACCCTCAGGGCATTTGTAGTCTAAGGGGAAGGCAGAGGTTAAACAGATAATTATGTAATTACCCCCTGTGGTCCCTGAAGGCAAATATGGCACCGTGGGAGGGGTGCAACCCAGCCGGGGGGCTGAGGTTTGCTGGAGGAAGTGGTGCTTGAGGCTGGGCCTGAAAGCTGAGCTCACTGAGCAGAGAGAGGCAGAGAGATCTTTCTAGGCAGAGGGAACTGCACGTGCAAAGGCCCAGTGGTCAAGTATTGCCCAGAGGGCAGCGTGGGAGGCAGACCTGGTGGGTGGGGCGGGTAGCGTGGGGCTGAGCTCTGTCCTCAGAGCAATGTGGGGCCCTTGCAGGGTTTCGGTGTCCCTGGGCAGATGGGACCCAGAGCAAATTTTCAAGAATTGCCTGTGGCTACTGTACAGGAAACAGCCTAGCAGGGCCGGGGGACCCCTGCAGCCCCTGAGGGAGAAACGTCGGTGCTGTGGATGGGACAGGGATTCACAGATGGGAATGAATTCGGGAGGATTTTTAGCAAAGGGCTAACAGAATGAGTGTGCGGAGGGAGGAGAGGGGAGGGCCGGGGTGAGGCCTGGTGTCCTGCCCAAGCAGGGCCAGGCCAGCTGGGAGTGGCCGATTCCAGGAGCAGGGTCGGATGAGCCTCCAAGTCCCTGCCACCCACGGGCCAAGCCATGGACAGAGCCACAGACCTAGGGACAGCAGGGGGTGCCGACACAGAGCCATGTTCCAGGAGCGAGGACCATGCTCCCTCCTGGAAACAGGCAGGACATAGCCCAGGGGCGTCCTTGGCCATCTCTGGGGCTGAGAGCCCAAGTCCCCTCCCAGGGCCTGCTTGGGGACCTCGGCTCCAGGAGGCCTCCTCCCAGGAAGCCCCAGTGCCAAGGCCTGGGATGCAGCGTGTACAAGACAAGCGTCTGGCCCGACGTTCTAGAGGAGGGGGCAGCGGGTCGGGGAACGGTAAGTTGATAAGTAAATCACATGATGTCATTTCAGAGAGAGAAATGCTGTGATGGGGCATGGAGACTGACTGGTGGGCGGGGCTGGGGCTGCTAGAGAGGGGCCAGGGTGGGACTGTCTGGGGACATGGAGCTGCGGCCTTCAGGATGCAGAGAAGGCAATCGTGGGACAGGTGTTCCTGGAGGAGGGAACAGGCCGTGCGAAGGCCCGAGGAGGGGGGCAGGGAGGGGGAGACATGGTGGGAGGAGGGGCTGGAGGGGGTGAGTGACCCCAGGAGGGGAGGCGTGGGGGTTTCTAGCCGGGTGTAGGGTGTTCGATTCCCCTCACCCGCCGGATTCTCCCTTCTCCCTGCAGCCCGGAAAACCCCTCCCTGAGAGTTCCCTGTTTCAGCCGCTTCCGGGGGTCTTTCTGGGCTCTCTGCGTCTCTCGGCCCCGTGACAGGTACTCTCTGGGCTGGAATGTCCCACGGCGGTGAGGCGGTGAGCAGCATCTGTCCCCAGAAAGGGGAACTAGTGCTCATCTGCCAGAAGGCCAAGGGTGTGGACCTCCTGCGGGGCACCGGGCCTGTGCTGGGGGCCGACCTGTCGGAGGCAGCTTTGACAGGCCCCCGCTTTACAGACCTGGAGACCCCGACTCAGAGCGACTTGCTCAGGCCCTCGTGACCCGGAAGGCAGGAGGCAGGATTCGCACCCAGCCCAGTCTGAGCCCAAAGGTTTATCAGACCCCACTCGGGCCTCACGACAGCTCTGCACAAGTGGGGGTTGCGAATCCCTTTGCCCTTTCTACCTGCCCCCTCGTTTCCCCTGTTTTGCTAAATGGCACCGCCAGCTCCTGGTCTCAGGGCCAGGCGGCCCAAGGGCCATTCTCGATACCTCTCCTCTGCTGACCCATGTCCCAGAGCCGGTCACCAAATGACTCTTGCTGGGCCTTGCAGCAGCTTCGACACCTGCCACGTAGGTTGTAATCATGTCCCTCTCCCTCCTTGGAAGAAAAAGAGGAAATGAAATCGTGGCAGGTTATCAGTGAGCTAGAGGAAGCCGCGCCAAGGCGTGTGGGCGCCTTTCTCTAAAGATGCGCCACACACGGTTGCAGTGCACGCCCTGGGCCTGGAAGCCAGGCCGGCTGGTGGCTCACGTGGGCCAACAAAGGAAACCGCGGGGCCTTCACGCTGGCCCTGCCCCAGAGGAGCAGTGGACAGGTGGTGGCTCCATGGCCGGACCTTCTGCCCTGAGAGACGCCATGAGAGAGCTCAGAACACCACCCACCCCCCCTTGAAGCAGCGCCCTGTTTGGGGCAAATGTCCTGAAGCTGATTGCAGCGTTGGCCACGCGACTCCTTGAATACACTAAAACCTGCTGAGTTGTACTCTGGAAATAGGTGAATTATATCTACATAAATCTGATTATAATAAACCAACACCCCAGGTGCCCTGGATCCCCCCCCCAAAAGGCGGGGGGGGCGGTGTCTGGACCTGCTCGGATACCTAAAAAATCAAAAAAAGTCATAAAAACATTCAAATATTATCTAATAGCAATGATCAGAGCTAAGGTTTCTTTAGTGCTTGTGACATACGGGACCCGAGATGTCAACTCCTATAACCCTAACCACGATCATGTCAGACATTGTTATCCCCCATTTGACAGATGAGGAAACTGAGGCACGCAGTGGGAATGTGAGTTGCCAAAGGTCACAGGCAAAGAAGTCAGGGGCAGGGTTTGAACCAGACAGGTCAGCTCTAAAAGCCTCACTTCTGCCCTGACCCCACACACAAAAGTAAAAAGAATAGTATAATGATCAACAAGTGTCACCACCCCTGCCTGTGTGGGCCAACGAGCATGTCCCACCATGTCTTTTGTGGCACCTGTGGGCCACCAGCTGGCCCACTTTCCGGGCATTTTCCATTTACTGAGATCATGTGAAGTCTACTTTTTGAGGAAGGATGACCTTGTTCTATCTCACTTCCCCGCCCGCCCCCTGCTGGATTATTCTACTGCAAATCTCAGACATTGTATCACGTGCTTCGATTCTGTAATGTCCTCCCAAAATCCCACCTCTCCCCCATTGTTTCCTAAGTATATTTTTATGGTTGGTTGAGTCAAAGCAGGAGACAAAGTCCACACATCGTCTTTGGTGGTCACAGCTCTTAAATCCCTTTGATCTGTACCGATTCCCTCCTCTGTATTTCCTGGCCCTTCAGTTGTGGCAACAAGTGCAGGATCCTCGGTGCTAGTTGCTGACCTGCTGCCTCTTACACAGCCTCCAGCGGAAAGGCCCGCAGCCTTGGCCTTGTGGAGAAGCCCGAGAGTGCCACCTTATCGGCTACCTTAAAAGAAATACAATCGGGCCTGGGTAGGAAAGGGAGCCACACTGGTGTCGGCAGCAGCTGAACGTACTCGTTTGTCCATTTTGTTACCAGTCCTGTCAGCCTCGCCTTCAACGCACACCTGGAATCCGTCCGCATCTCTCTTGCAGAAAGTGGGTTCAGGGAGGCGAGAGAGGAGGCAGGAAGAACCAGGGAGGAGGCTCCCACAGTCTGGGTGACAGCTGATGGTGCCCTGGCTAGGGCGGTGGCTTTGATGAGGAGGGCATGGGGGCAGGTGTCAGGAATCTTCTGGAGGTAGAACTGGTCAGGTGCAGTGGAAGGTGGGTGAGTGGAGGGTGGGAGATGGCAGGGTGCTCTGGGAGCTGCCTCTTTTCTCGCTGGGAAGAGCAGCCTTCCTACCCGGAATTCATCCGCCCAGACACCCCCCCCCCCGCCGCTCCCAGACGCAGCCGGGGAGATGACACACACACAAAATGAGGGTGACTCACTCATCAGCATGGGCCACCAGCACCCCACGCTCACCCTCCCGAGGAGGATGAGCCAATAAGAGGGAAGCATGGGGGCGCAACAAGGGCACGATACCGGGATCAGCCGCTTCCAGTTGCATGAGCTTGCATGCCTCTCTGAGCCTCAGTTTCCCCATCTGGGAAGTGGGGATGGGGATGCCCATTCCCACTTGGCTGAGTGTTTTCAGGAATTAAATGGTGATTCCTGCTGTTAAGTGTTGGTCTTGAGGAAGAGAGCCCAAGTGACTCAAGCAGGTCAGGAGGGTGTGAGGTGTGGCTGGCAGGGAGGCTAGGCATGATGGCAGCTTGGTCTGCAAGTGGCCGAGATATGGGGCTGAGCACATGCCAGCTGGTCCCTAATTCCCACGGGGCCAACCTCTGCGTGCCCTGTGTGTAGGCACCACTGAACTAACAAGGGGGTAAGCTCGGGGCACTGTCCATGGTCCTGAACCCACCTCCGCACTGACCTCTGCCCAGCCTGGGGCTGGAACTGGGGTTCCTTTATTTTCCTTTTCTACTTTGATGCTGAATGACCTACATAAATGAAGAGGAAGCTTAGAAGAAGATTAAGGTCTCAGACTTTAGAGTCAGACCTTCTGAATTCAAATCCTGACTCAGCCACCTACCAGCGGCATGGGTCTTGGGCAAAAATTTTCTTAGTAATTGGCCTGTGACTCAGTTTCCTCACCTATAAAACGAGCATAATCACGTACCTTCCTAATAGGCTTGTTGTGAGGGTTAACGACGGTAAAGTAACTTTCCTAAGGATGAGCTGATACTTGCAAAGTGCACGTTGGATACGAGTAAGTGGGAGCTACGCCCTTCACCCTTTGATGTGATCTCAGTGGTCTGACAGTTTCCTTGATTTCAAGATGACAATGTGTCCCAGATTTATCTTATACATTTGCTACATTGAAATCAGACATTTCTCCAAGAAGCCTCGTTCCTGTGGGTGAAACATGGGAGTTAGGGACCACAATCTGGACACCTGGGTTTCTCATTGTTACTGGGTTATTGCTATGTCTAGGCTTAAAGCTGGAAAACTGATGCTTCCTCAAACTTGAGAGTACAAGATTTTTAAATTTCAACTCATTGGTTTTGTTTTGTTTCTCTTTCTTTTTCTTACGCAAAAAATCTTGGTTCCTAACAGCATGAACTCAATTTCTTACATTCTTTATCCTATATTACGAAGCTAATTGTTTCATTTTAAAAAATTGTAAAGAAAAGAGGTTTATTTGGCTCATGATTCTGGTGGTTGGAAAGTCCAAGATCGAGCAGCTGTATCTGGTAGAGCGCCTCAGGCTGCCCCCACCCGTGGCGGGAAGTGTTAGGGGAGTGGGCACGTGCAACCAGACCACGCGGTGATAGAGGAAGCAAGGGACAGCACAAAGCTAAGTTTCAACATAACAACCCTCTATCGTCACTACCTACAAGATGACTGAGTGCAGTTGAGGATTTCACTGTGGTTCTGTGGTCCTTAGGGTGAAACCCATTAGGAATACACAATCAAAATACTGTTTTAAAGTCACTTCCAATAATCCTTCTTAGTGTGCTTATGCCCAGTTGGCATATAATCAGGTTTATTTAATTTTTATTTTAAAAGGTGGCATTTTTTTTGGTCTTTGATTTTACTTTATAATTTCATATTGTAAAATAAAAGCTCTAAAACAAGACACATTCAGAGAAGCCTAGCTTCCGCTCCCGCCCCTTCGCCAGTTTCCTTCCCCCCTCCTGTAGGTAACCGTTTATGTTTTATCATTTCATTGTTTCTTTTTGAAAATATGAGCAGGTGTATACACAACACACACATATTCAGAAGGCAGCAGGCTTTGCACACACAGTTAGGCTCCTTGGATCTTGTTATTTATTTATTGTTGCTTAACCGTATATCCTGGAGGTCACTCCATTGTATTACAGGGAGAGCGTCCCCGTTTCTTTTTATAGCTGCGTAGTGCTCCTCCGTGTGGCCGTATCATGGTTTATTCAACCACTTCCCTCTTGATGGTTGTTTGAGTTTCCCGTATTTTGCTCTTACTAGTAGGGCTGCAACAGAAAACTTTGTGTGTCTGTGATTTTGTATTCAGGGCAGTGTATTTTGGGGATAGATTCCTAGATGCTCTCAAGGCATCAAAACTGTGACACATACTACTCAGAAGAGGTTCATGGTGCCATGGGATTGCATAAGAGGGGCTCTGCCCTAGCCTGGGCAGTCATTAAGGGCCTTTCCTGAAGAAGGGGTGGTGGTGACAATCTGAAGGAAAAGTAGGAGGTGATTAGAAAAAGAGAGGAAGAAAAAGTGTTCCCGGTGGCCACATGTGCTAAGGCCCTGCGGCAGGAGTGAGCGTGGTACATTCAAGTAACTGACAGAAAGCAGGTGAGGCTGGCGCTCAGGCAGTGAGGGAACGGAGGCGAGGCCATGCCTTTGCCTGGGGTGGGGTCAGTGGAGATTGGAAGAAGTAGACGAATTTGGTGATCCTAAGGAGGTAAAATACACAGAACCTGGTGATTCTATTAGTTAGGATATCGGTTCAGCTGCCACTTCAAAGATCCAAAGTAAGTGGTTTAAACAAGAAAGGACTCTCGGGCCGAGTGCGGTGGCTCATGCCTGTAATCCTAGCACTCTGGGAGGCTGAGGCGGGCGGATCGCTCAAGGTCAGGAGTTCGAGACCAGCCTGAGCAAGAGCGAGACCCTGTCTCTACTAAAAATAGAAAGAAATTAATTGGACAACTAAAAATATGTAGAAAAAATTAGCCGGGCATGGTGGCACATGCCTGTAGTCCCAGTTACTTGGGAGGCTGAGGCAGAAGGATCGCTTGAGCCCAGGAGTTTGAGGTTGCTGTGAGCGAGGCTGACGCCACAGCACTCTAGCCCGGGCAACAGCGTGAGACTCTGTCTCAAAAAAAAAAAAAAAAGAAAGACAGGACGTTTTCCCTTTGCCACACAGTCCTGGCGTAAGTGTTCCAGCTCTGGTTTGGCTGGCTACTCCAAGGTGGCAGGGACCCAGGCTCCTCCCACCTGGTTGCTCCACCATCTCCAAGCTATTGTCTTTGTTCTCGTGATCCAAATCTGATCACCACCATGTCCTGCATACCCAATACCTGGAAGGGGAAGAGAGAAGGGAAGGGAAGGAAGGAGGCCCCACCCTTTCCCTTGAGGGTCACTTTTGTTCACATCCTATTGGCCAGAGTTTAATTGCTTGGACACACCCAGCTCCAGGGAGGCTGGGAAATGCAGTCTTAGCGCTGGGTGGCAGTGCCCAGCCAAGGATTGGAGGTTCTGTTGCATGGAAGGAGGGGAGAGTGGATACTGGAGTCTCTGCCACTGTGAGGGTTTGGAAAAGGTCGGGGGTGGGGGGACAGAGGGAAGTGGTAAGGAGGCCTCCTCGGCCCCCGGCTTGTGCACAGTGTGGGTGGAGGTGCTGCTCGCGGGGGGCAGTAAGCACAGGAGGGCTGTCTCTTTCTAAGCCTGAACCACACAGCTTAACAAGGGATCTGGCCTTGTGCATGGAGCAGGGAGCAGGGTTCAGGGTCTTGGGGAAACTGAGGCTGAGGTGTGCTCCAATTTCAGCTGATTGGAAAGGCAGGGTGACCCTGAACTGTCTCTGGAGAAGAAGGGAGGGGTGGGTCTGGCACACCCAACCCCAGCTCCCCATGAAGGGACTGCCTGCATCCCAGGAGGGACATGAAGAGCCAGTGTCCACCCCTCTGACTGATTGCAGTCCCCTCTGAGCCCTGGCTGGGATGAGTGACCCCTCCTTCCCCGCCTTCAGGCCTGGACAAGGCAGCCTGAACCTGGCTCAGGATTGAGAGACACAGACCTGAATTCAAATCCCAGCTCTGCCCTGTGATCTCAGGCAAGTTGCTTAACCTCTCTGAGCCTCTCAGTCTCCTCCTCTGTCCAATGGGGGTCAGGCAAGACCTGCCTCACTATGGTGAGGCTGTCGTGGGAGAGTGCTGGTCAAGTGCCTGGCCCAGGGCCTGCCACGTGGTAGACACTCAGGGAGCAGTTGTCTCCCAGCTGAGGAACAGCCTCCTCGGCTGCTCCATGGTGACGCTGGGGCTCAGCTGTTGGGAGCTCAGTCCTGAAGGCTCAGACAGAACAAAGGCAGATGTCCCAACCCAGCATGTGAAGTGCTGAGACTAAAGAAAGTACCTTGAGAATGTGGGGGTTGGGGGGATCAGGGATGGCTTCCTGGAGGAGGTGGAGCCTGGGAAGAGACCTTAAGGATGAGTAGTAGGAGGGCCCTCTTTTCTCTGGGCAGAGCAGGGAGTGGGAAGGAAAGAAGATTTGTCAGGGTGGGACATTTGAGCTGCATCCTCCAATGTGGACAGGACAAGCAGTGGACAGAGGTACAGGCAGAGTCTTCCAGACAGCAGGAACAGGACACGCAAAAATGACTACAGGGTGAGGGGGCACAGAGGGTGACAGTGAATTTAGTATGCAGACACCTAGGATGGAAAAGGAGATGGTAACTGATCGAACTAGGGACAAAGGCAGGATCCAGGTCTAAAAGATTTTGAATGTCGGGAAGGGTGTGACTGTCTCCTGAGAGCAATAGGGAGCCATTGAGTGTTGCAAGCAGGGGAGTGACTCGTGAGATCTGTGCTTTAGAAAGAGTGCCCTGGCTGCAGTATGGAGGGTGGATTAGGAGTGGGGACTGGGTGCCATTTGAAGGCCTGGGCAGTGATTTGAGAGAGAGGCTGAGGGCCTAGCCCGGGAAGGACCCAGGGCTGGGTGGATGGGAATGACAGTATCAAGGAGGCAGAGGGCACAGGGCTGGAGGAGATAATGTCCAGGGTAAGCATTAGCACCCAGAGGCACAGATGCACTGGTCCTCTGTTTACTTAACCAGTCATTCTCCCCTCGCTGTGGGCTGCAAATGCACCTGTGCAGAGAGGGACTTTGCACAGCTGCTACTGACCAAGAGGAGGGAACGCGGGAGAGAAGAGGATACGAAAGCCCGTGCATGCATTGAATGTTCTCCTGCACGCCAAGTGCCTTGTTGCACACATTACCCCCATTTAACCCTCAGCACAGTCCTGGGGGGAAGGCATTAATCCTACGGCCATTGTATGCAGTGCTAGAATTGAGGAGGAAGAGGAAGGAAGTCGTGAATACTTTACGGGCTTTTCCAGGGTGCTGACAATGTTTCAGTCCTTGCTGCGGGTAGCTTCGCAAGTGTGCTTGCTTTGTGATGATGATTCACTGAGCTGTGCACGTCAGATGTGCGCTTTCATTCTTTCGGCAAGGGTTTTTTTATACTTGACCAGTAATGAATACATTTTAAAAATATATGCATTTTACAAAGGACAAAGCATTGTGTTAAATCTTGAGAGGTTGCATAGTACCCTTAAGGCTCTGTAAGTGGGTGGTAGAGCCCAGAGCCCTGGCGCTCTAAGCCTTCCGGGAATTTAGAAACCTCTGTCCCCGCCTCTTCCCGGCACGGCCTGCAGGGGGAGGCAGAGAGCAGGGCACGCGCCGAGAGCCCCCGGCCGGGAGGGGGCGCTGCCGTCGCAGGCGGCGGGCGCGGGGCGAGCGGACGGCCCAGCCCCGGGGAGGGCGCGGGGACGCAGGCGTGAGCCGCAGCGTGGAGTCGGCTCCCGCCCCAGGCCCGGAGAGCCGGGAGGGCTGCCTCAGGCCGGTGCTCCTGCCTGCCGACCTGAGCTTCCGGGTGTGTGGGGACCGGCGAGACCCTGGGGGATCCCGGGCCCCGGAGTCCCCCTGAGGAGCGGGCCTCGTCCCTTGCGTCCCAGCCCACCCTGCAGGAGCCTCGGGTGCGGTCCCGGGAGCAGCTGAGACCACCCCCCCCCAATGAAATGTCCAGGCTCCCGGTTCAGTTCCCAACTCGGGGCTCCTGGAGCTGCAGCGGGGCCCTCTGGAGTTCTCCCCGAGGGCTGGCGGCGCCCGCGGGCACAGGGCGGAAGGTGCAAGCCCGACAGCTGCCACCCACTCCTGTGGACGGGGACAGCCACTTCCCTCCCTGAGCCCCGCCTGTGAATTGGGAAGGCTGAACCCCTCTGTGCCTGCTGGAGTCTGCAAACGGGGACAGCCAGAATGTAGAGCTTCACTGGTATCATGTATGTATTTTTTCACTTGGCAGAGGGATGAATCTCCAAGCAGAATTCCAGATACTTCGCCTTGCTCAGCCAGACTGTCAAGGTCTACACGAACAGTAAGTGTTAAGTCACCCCGAGAGCGTGTCCCCTTGATAGGAAGTGAGGAGAAAGGCCCCTCACCTCTGTGATCTTCCTCCCAGTCTAGTCAGAGAAAGACGTCAGACAGGTCCCAACTGAGGGACGTGCCACCAAGCACCTGGTGAATGCTCCTGGAAACTGTCAAAAACGGGGGGGGGGGGAGTTTGAGAAACTGTCACAGCCCAGAGAGCCTGAGGAAACGTGACGATGACATGTACATAGTGTCCCGGATGGGATTCTGGAACAGAGGGAGGACGTTAGGTAAAAACTAAGGAAATCTGGATAGACTGAAGCGTAGACTTTCGTCAGTAACGATGCCTTGATGTTGGTTGGTTAGTTGTGACAGATGCGCCATATCCATGTAGGATGTTAATACTAATAACAGGGGAAATTGGGTGACAGTATGTGGGCACTGTCTCTGCTACCCCCATGCTTTTCCTTTCTTTTTAAAAAAGTTATTGTGGGTACAGAATAGTTGCGTATCTTTATAGAGTACATGTGATGTTTTGATACAGGCATGCAATGTGAATTAATCAAGTCTGAGTAATTGGGGTATCCACCACCTTAGGCATTTATCATTTCTTTGTGTTAGGAACATTCCAGTTCCACTCTTTTAGTTATTTTAAAGTATGCTCTAACTTATTGTTGATTATGGTTGCTTTATTGTGCTATCAAATACTGTTCATTCGATCTGACTATCTAACTATATTTTCGTACCTATTAACCACCGTTTTATCCCCCCTCACTGGTACCCTTCCCAGCCTCTGGAGACCGTCATTCTACTCTCTGTAGAATGAGAGAGAACATGGAGATTTGTCTTTCTGTGCTGGGCTTATTTTGCTTAACATAATGTTCTCCAGTTCCCCCCATGTTGTTGCAAATGGTGGGGTTTCATTCTTTTTGTGGCTATATAATATCCCATTCTTACCTTCATAATTTTTCTGGGAATCTAAAATAAAAGTATATTTTAAAAATTGGGCCGGGCACAGTGGCTCATGCCTGTAATCCTAGCACTCAGGGAGGCCGAGGTGGGTGGATCGCTTAAGGTCAGGAGTTCGAGACCAGCCTGAGCAAGAGTGAGACCCCGTCTCTACTAAAAATAGAAAGAAATTATCTGGAAAACTAAAAAAAAATATATATATATATAGAAAAAATTAGCCAGGCATGGTGGCGCATATCTGTAGTCCCAGCTACTCAGGAAGCTGAGGCAGGAGGATGGCTTGAGCCCAGGAGTTTGAGGTTGCTGTGAGCTAGGCTGATGCCACAGCACTCTAGCCTGGGCAACAGAGTGAGACTCTGTCTCAAAAAAAAAAAAAATTTGAAGGTTGGACATGAGATTACTAACCTTTTTTTAAAAGGCAAGGTGTTGCTCTGTAACCCAACTAGAGTGCAGTGGCATCATCATGGCTCACTGCGGCCTCAAACTCTTAGGCTACGCTCAAGTGATCCTCCTGCCTCAGCCTCCCAAGTAGCTGAGATTACAGATGTAAGCCACTGTACCTGGCTGATTTTTCTATTTTTTATACAGACAGGGTCTCACTATGTTGCTCAGGCTGGTCTCAAACTCCTGGTCTGAATCTATCCTCCCACCACTAGAAGGAACCAAATGGACCCCAGTGGAAACACGCAGATGTTTGCAGCTGACCACAGTGTTGTCACCATGGTGTAATGAATGAATTTGCCGGTATTTTTTTGCCAGTTTACCGAAACTCTGTCAGTTAAGTTCACTCTCGGCTAACAGATGGGGTGCCTGGCTGTACCACTGTGTGGCCTGGAGCGAGTCACTTAACCTCTCTGAGCTTCCAATTCCGTGTGTCTGAAAGGGAGGTGGTAACACTTGCCTCCCAGGGTGGTGTCAGGGATTCAAGTGACACCTGAAAAGCCCTTGGTATGGGGCCAGCAAGAGGTAGGGGCTCAGTCACGCTTGGTTGTAACTCCTAAACCTCTCTGGGCTCTGCTTCCCCTCCTGTAACCTGCTGGGGTGTTAACAAGACCTCTGGTTCTCCACCAGGGGCGACTTAACCTCCCAGACACGATTTGGCAATGCTACAGGGCTTTTTATTAACAATTGCCTGGCATCCGGATTTTTGATGCCTGTTGGCATCTAGCTGGTAGAGGCCAGGGATGTTGCTAGACATCCTACAACACACAGGACGCCCCCCTCATCCCAACTACAACAGAGAATTGTCCAGCCCCCAGTGTCAACAACGCTGAAGTTGAGAAACCTTGGACTAAGGTCATCTCTGAGATTCCATCCAGCTGTCAAAGGTTTGGGCTTGATCTCGTTGCCCGGGTTTTCTCAGCTCCCTGACGCAGTTCCCGGAAAGTTACCGTTGGATGAGTCTCCGGTTCCCCGAAGCATAGGCCTCTGCAAAACCCTACGGGACTTTTTTCTCCCTCACTTCCCTCTCCTGTGGGGGATGATAATGATAATAGTAGTAATAATAATAATAATAATAATACCCACCTCCCAGAGCTGCTCTGATTGTGGAAGTAGTGGCAGTGATAGTAGTAATAATGCTCAGCAATAGCTCACGCTTGTATGTTACTTACCATGTCCTAGGCACTAAGTGTTTTGTGCTCATCAACTCATCCAATCTTTACAAGCACTTATAAGGCAGGTTCTATTACTTCTACTTTATGGATGAGGAAACTGAGAGACGAAGTTGTTAGTCTAGATTATACCTTTACTAGGCACTCTCCCCAAATTCAGGTGGCATTTCTGTGCACAGTAACTGCCCACGTGGCAGTCCCTTCGTCTGGGACACCAATCCTTGCTATTCCTTCATGACACAGCAATTGGTCTAGGAATGTGCACATGTGACCCAAGATGAGCCAATCAGAATCCTTCCCTGGGATTTTTTATTGCCAGCAGGTACAAGGGTAGGGAGCTGTGAGCTGCCAGTGGGACAAGACGGCTTGACTGTGTAGGGCCGTACACATAGAGAAACTGAGATGAGAAGTGAGAGAGAATCCTGGCGGCCTGTTATGCCTGGTTCATTCAGGACCCCACTGTCCATGAGCCAGCAAATTCCCTTTTATGCCTGCACTGGTTCAGGTTGCATTTCTGTGCCTTGAAGCTCAAAGAGTCCCGACTGATCCCTTTGCTCCCCACCAGCGTGACTGACTGTCCCATGTGCATGTGTGAACCCTGTGCACACAGGTGTATGTGGACTCAGCTTGTGTGGACGTGTGCACCTGCATGTGTCCCTGTGAGCTTGTATGCACTGGCCAGTGGCAACGTGGTCCAGCCTGCAGGGTCCTGCTCCCCTTTTCTGCTCTGGCCTTGAAACTGATCTTCCTTATCAGGACTGATTATCTCAGAGGGTTAGAACCTGGTGGGGGGAAGGCCAGCATGGCAGACCTGGAATTTGGGGCTTGTCTGGGCTCGATTGCCCACTTTGCCTAGGAAAACCCCTTCCCTGGAGGCCCCAGGATTCTCCCCCTCCTTGCTGCTCCTGGTCCTGCAAACATACTCCCTACCTTGGGCCTTTGCTGTTGCTGTTCCCTCTGCTCCAAACACTGTTCCTGGGCATCCTCGCGTCTCACTCCCTCTCAAATCTCACCGCTCAGGTTCACCCTGTATTAAATTGTACCTGCCCCGCACCCCAGCACAGCCGTCTCTTCTCCTGCTCTGCCCTCTCTCCAGCCCTGTCCACCCTCTAACGTCAGGCGCACGTTCGTTACTCACATGGTGCACTGTGTGTTTCTCCCGCACTAACGTGGCAGCTCTAGGAGGGCAGCGGTTGTGTCTGTGTTGCTCGTGTGGGATCTCCAGTGTGTAGCACAGTGTGTGGCCCTAGCAGGTGCTCAGTAAACATATTAGTGGAATGAATGCAGGTCCCAGCCATCCTGATGTGCTCTGGGCCAGCCTGGAGCTCGGGGTTCCTCCTCCTGGGATGCTCGTCCCGGGGGTTGCCTGGGTAATGAAGGGGAAGTCGCTGCTTCAGGTTCTCCAGGGATCTGAGTCTCACCCACTGCTCACTCCCAGGCTGCCCTTGGCCTTGTTCTTTCTACAATGTTCTCGCAGACCACAAGCTTTGCTCCGGTCCAGTGTTAAGAGCAGAGATTCTCGAGCCAAGCAGGGGTTCACATCGTACTCCCCTTACTGATCTCTTTATGCCTCAGTTTCCTTGTCTGTACAACTGAGATGGTAGTAGTACCTCCTTCTTAGATTACTGTGAGGATTAAATGAGTTAGTATAAAACAGGGCCTGGCAGGTGGGAAGCCTGCAAGAGCTATGCCAGGATGGTTCACGGAGTTTGTCTGCTGTGTGTTTATTGAGGGTTTCTGACTGCGGATGAACACCCAGGAATTCCACCCAAGGGAAATGAAAAAGCACGTGTCCACACGAACGGTTGCACAGGAATGTTTATTGCAGAATTCCTCATAATGCCGACAGGTGGAAATAACCCAATTATAACGTCAATTCATCAACTGATGAATGGATAAACAAAGTGTCTCCTGCCTGTACAATGGGATGTTATTTGTCAATGAAGAGAAATGAGGTAACCATGCATACCATGGCATGGATGGACCTTGCAAACATTATGCTGAGTGAGAAGATCCCAAAGGCCCCAAATTGCATGATTCTGTTTATATGAAGTGTCCCAAATAAGCTGTCAGTGGAAAAGAAGCCAAACTCCGTAAAATAATTTAAAGAGGTTTATTCTGAGCCAAATTTGAGGACCGGGAGCCATACCTAAGAAGCCTTGAGCAAGTGGACTGGCTGTGGCTGGGTCACAGTTTGGTTTTATACATTTCAGGGACACAGGGGTTACAGGTAAAGTCATACATCAACACGTGGAAGGTGAACATTGGTTTGGCCCCAAAAGGGGGGAGCTTACCGGTTATAGGTGGGTTTAAAGACGCTTTGACTTGTAATTGGTTAAAAAAATGAAGCTTTGTCTAAAAGTCTTGGAATGCTTTAAGTTAAGATAAGGAAGTCTCTTAGAGACAAGCCACAGGCCATATATTTGTTGTGTAAGTTGAAGACCTGCAGGTGTGTCTTGCGCAGCCTCGGGCCTGTCAATGGGCTACAAAGGATGTCTCCAGGAAGGGAGGGGGCATGATGAGGCTTGTCTGACCTCCCTCCTCATGGCTGGCAACTGAGTTTTAGGGTATCCCCATGACCAGGAGAGGGTCCCTTCAATCAGCCGGTGGGGGGACCTTAAAATTTTAGTTCAGAAAGCAAATTCATAGGGATGGACCGCAGATCAGTGGTTGCCAGGGCTGGGGGCTAGGGTGAGGGGTGGCCGCTGCTAGCTACAGGGTGCGGGTTTCTTTTTGAGGTGATGAAGATGCTCTAACATCGACCGCGGGATGGTTGCCCCATCCGAGAATACACTGAGACCTGCCGAGCACTTGAGATGGTGAATGGCGTGCTTTGTGAGTTGCGCCTGACGTCCCGGGCTCTCGGCTGGCCAGGCTGTTTTCCGAGTATTTCTTTAAAATCTCACCCTTGACCTCCGGGGGCCGAGCTGGGCGGGGAGGAGTCAGGGCGGGCTTGCTTCGCTCTGTGCCCCGCAGTTATGTGAATTCCTTCAGCGGGCACCAGCGCGTCGCACGCGTACGTGGCCACCTTCTCATGCTCATCTGGGTCCTTGGGCGCTGCCCATCTGCCCCTGGGCCGTCTGTCCCTCTGCCGAGCCCTCTGCTCCCTCATTCCAGCTCTGTTTACTCACGGGACACGGCGCGGGGGGGACTGTATGGTCTGTTGAGGGGCTTTAATGTGGAGACCAGTGACACGGCGCCAGCGGCCTGGGAAGGCAGCCCTGGGGCCGGAGGGACACAGGGAGGCGGGTGTGGTGACCCCAGCCCGAGGCCTGAGCTGGAACCCTGGGTGAGAGAGAGGCAGGGAGAGACAGGTGGGTGGGACTGAGACATGAGGTTGCAGGGTCACCAGCGGGAGGACAGAGGAATGACCCAAGGGCCCCCAGCCCCCACTGCTCTCGGGAGCAGTGATAGGTACCCTGGACTGGGACCACTTCCGCCCCTCAGCGTATGCCCCAGGGTAAGTCACCCCAGAGATCCCCCCCCAGCCATGAGTGTCACCCAGGAATGTCCCTCTGTCCTATTTCTGCTCCAGTGTGTGCACACGCAGGTCACTCTTACTGGGGCTTACCGGATGGAAGGGGCCCTGGAGCAGGAGGCAGACAGCTGGGAGGGTGAGGGGTGGGGACTCTCCGAGGCTGAGGACAGTGAGGGCGACGGGGGCAGCGTGGGTCACCTCACATGGGTCTGAGATGACAAGGGGCCGCCGGGTGCAGAGGGAAATGCATGCGTGGGTGGTGGAGATGCCCTGGGCCTGAATCCCACCTCTGCCAGCTCCGGGCTGTGGACTCTGGGCAAGTATCCTCTCTTAACCAAGCCTCAGTTTCCTCATCTGTAAAATGGACCTAACAACTGCACGTCGCTCATGAGGTTGTACAAAATCAAAAGCAGTGTTGTGAGCGCTCGGCCCGTGTCAGAGGGCGGTTTCACAGTCGTTGGAATGCTGTTACCGCGCACACAGGCTCTGGAGTTCCAGCCCAGCAGGACTTCTGGCTGGCTGTGTCCCCTGGGCAAAGCTGTCAACCTCTCTGAGCCCTGTTTCTTCATCTGTGAGGTGGAGAGAACAGTTGCCCATCCCACAGGGGTGCGGGTGAGGATTTAGGGGGACCCAGCACAAGGCGTCTAGTGGGCCTACCTGTTATGACTTTGTTCCCTCCCCTCCTGCCACCCAACACAAGCCAGCTCTCTCCTGTCCCCTGGTTTGCTTCCTTCCCCACAGTGGCAGCGTCTTGGCGGTGAGCAGCCGGTGAGCTCCAGCTGCGCTGCGTGGGGAGGGGCACGTTGACTGGGGCTCGCTTGAACTCGGGGAGAAACCAAGCTGGGACTGAGTTTGGAATCGACGTCATGGTTACAGACAAGGCCCTCTGTCCCTTGGCTGTGACTCAGCAATTAGGATCACATTCCCGCCTTGATGAGTGTCCTTGTCACCTGCCAGAGGGACGGTGGTGGCCCCCACCCCAGCACTGAGTGAAAAGACCTCTAGCTGGGCCCTGCAGAGGGTGACCGTGGCCACGATGAGGGGGCAGTGGTGTGGAGCCTGCGGCCACCCCTGTAACAGATCAGAGAGGGAGCCTTCCGGAGCTCTGCGTCGCGGGTCTTCCTTTGTGCTTAGAAAATATCTCATCACCTGAATCGTGTAGGTGGCTCTAGCTCTGCCGCCCACCATCTGTGTGACGTTGGTGAAGCCACCTCATCTCCGAGCTTTAGTTTCCCAGGCTGCAAAACCAGCAAGGGGACGAGACCCCTGTCGTTCGTTTGTTCGTTCCCTGAGTCACACACCCGATCACGCCACAGACATTGGCTGAGCACCTGCTAAGGCTGGGTGCTGTGCTAAGCACGGGGATCCAGCCACGAGCACCCAATGAGGTCCTGGCCATTCCAGAGTGGACATTCTAGTGGGAGGACAGTCGACAAACAAGCAAATCTAAATCGACAGGTTGTTGTGTGTGCCACAAGGGAAGAGAGCCACCCGCTAGGACCTGATCTGGATGGGGCAGGGGTGGAGAGGCCTCTATGAGCAGATGATGTGTGGGCTGAGGCCTGAAATGTGAGAAGGCATCAGCTGTGAAAGGCATTGGAGGAAGAACATTCCAGGCAGGGGAACAGTGTGTGCAAAGGTCCTGGGGCAGGATGGGGCTTAAGGTGTTGGAGCTCACAGGAGAGGGAGGGAGCTCAATGGGCAGCAGGCAGGGTTGGGGAGATAGGCTCCGCCTCCTAGGACAGCTTGAGGAGTTTGTGCTTCCTCCTTGGGCTGGGGGGGGCGGCGCAGGACCGTTGGTTGGAGAGAGACGGCACTAGAGCTGCCCATGGAACCATCAGTGGCCTCCCAGACACTTGCTGTGGGCTCTCTGGTGTCCTGTCCTCTGTGCTCAGCTCTGGACGCAGATGATAGTCACAATAGTTAAATAGCGTTGAACACAACTCTGTGCCAGGTGCCGTAGGAAGCTCTGGCCTTTATTTATTTTATTTTATGTTTTTGAGACAGAGTCTCACTCTGTTGCCCGGGCTTGAGTGCCGTGGCGTCAGCCTAGCTCACTGCAACCTCAAACTCCTGGGCTCAAGTGATCCTTCTGCCTCAGCCTCCCCAGTAGCTGGGACTACAAGGCATGCGCCACCATGCCTGGCTAATTATATATATATATATATTTTTTTTTTTTAGTTGTCCTACTAATTTCTTTCTATTTTTTTTAGTAGAGACGGGATCTCGCTCTTCTCAGGCTGGGTGATTTTTATTAATATATATGCATATGTAAGTGTGTGTGTATACATTAACAAATAACTCACTTTAATCTCATGCTGATACTGTGGGCTAGGCTTGTCGTCATCTGCATTTTACAGATGGGGAAACTGAGGTACAGAGAAGTCAAGTGACTTGCTACAGGTCACTGAGTTGGTATCAAGGGGATGAGTGTCAGCCTTGGGGGTGTCTGGCTGGGTGGGGATGCCCTGCAGGGTGTGGGGCACATGGGAGGGGACAGCTCCTGGCGTAGGCAGGGAATGAATGGCATAGCACCCTCCCCGGCGGGAGTCTGTTCACAGGTGGAGCAGGGGCCATTCACCCCACCTGGGTTTCTGGCCCCTCCTCAAAAGGCAGCATGGAGTGGCCACCCGGAATTCAGGCTCCAAGCTATGTGACTTTGGGCCAGTTACTTAACCTCTCTGTGTTTTAGTTTTCTTGTCGGTGACGTGGTGCAGTGTGATGGTAGCTCCTCCCTCAAGGGCATATGGAGATTCGATGAGATAATGTTTGTTCAGTGCCAGCACCTGGAACATGCTCAAAATATGTCCAGAATGAACAACAGGCTCAGGCCTGGAGAAGTGGGTAGCAGAGGGCCCCATGCCAGGCCATGCCTCCCACTGGGGTGCTGGTGATGGTGACAACTAGCCCAGCCTGGCCATGGCCCAGGTCCCCTTACTGCCCCAGCTGCCTTTGGGGTAGATATCTGGGGCGCACAGGCCCTGACGTGGCTCCACGCCAGGCTCTGCCAGGAAGAGGGCGAGGCTGTCACTTCGGCCAGATTCCTTCTAAGATCTCCTTAGTCCGAACAGGGACCCAAGGACCCGAACCTCGTGCCTGCCCTGGCCAGGGCCGGGGCCACCGCCCACGCAGAGTGGTCAGGAGGCTGCCATGTGGTGCCTCATGTTTGCACCGTGACCATCTGAAAACAGGGAAACCCCCTCAGGAAGCACATGAGACTTTCAAAGGTCAGGAGGACACGGAGGGCAAAGAACCCAGCTTGGGATACCCTAACTGCTGCGGACCCCTCGGGCAGCCTGGCGAAGCCCCCAGAATCTTTTCGAAATAACGTGTTCTAAGATGTATCCGGATTTTACATCTGTTGATTTATGACTGGATATTTCTTCTAGAAAATACTTGCTTTATCACTTACCCCATCCATCCATCCACCCACCTATCTACCCACCCACCCATCCATCCATCCACCCACCCATCCATCACTCTATACATCTTACTTTTTTCATGCATTTGGAAGCAAGTTGCTGATGTCAGTACCCATCCTCTTGAACACTGAGTTGTGCATTTAAATAACCAGAGTTGACTGTCCAGAGTAAATTTTTTTCAATGCAAAAAAACAGAAGACAGCTTACAAAGGAAGCCGGCTATGTGTACCTGCAATGCGGTTATGGGATATAAAAATGCCTGTGATTCCCGCTGGACTCCTGCTAATACTGTGTATTAGCTAATAATGTGTATTGCTACATTAGGAATTGAAGCTAAATGCTAAATGTCAGTTGCAGGTTAGTGAAAATGAAGATGTATTTTTTTCTACACAAATTCATGGATCCTCTGAATTTGAGGACCCCTATTCAGTTCTTATTTCATAAAACCCTAATAAATCATGCTGTTACTATGTTAAGGCAAATATTATCAATGGGAAATACTGAGCGCTCACTACATGCATTATTTCATTTAATCTTCGCAACAAACCTGTAGGAGGTGGATTAATATTCCCATTTTACAGCTGAGAAAACTGAGGCCTCGAGAGGTGGCGTGATGTGCTCAGGCTCTGGCGGGCTGGTGATGGAGTTGGGCTCATCACACTGTTGATCCCAGGTTTGCTCACGTGCTCTGTGCGCCCCTCACGGGCAGGCATCGTGCTGAGTCTTTCCTGGAGTGTTTTACTCCATTCTTACAGCAGTTTTATAAGGCCGTGGGGAGGCCCGGGTCCTTGGCTGCCAGCAGCAGACACAGACCTGGCTGATGTAAGCAGAAAAGGAACTTAAGGAGGAACAGTGAGGAGCTCAGCCCCTGCACTGAAGGTGGCGAGAAAGTGAGCAGAAGAACCGAACCCTGCCTGGAACATTCAGCTGGGTCCCATCCCCAGGCTGCAGCCCTGGCCCCCTGCAGCCACTCTGGCCCCAGGATGTGGGCGTTCCTGCCACCTGCAGTGGAACTAACCCCCGCCCTCCTTTGTGGCACTAGTGCCCATCTGTCATGGCCAGGTGCACCTGATTGCCCCACCCTGGCTCCAGGGAGGCAGGAGAAACACAAGGCTGGTGATCCGGGAGATTTCTCCAAGCCTGGGCAGCCCCAAGCAACGCCCAGTGCCCGATAGAGACGGCCCCTCTGCTGACCCCTTGACAGAAGTGTCTGAGGCTCAGGGAGGAAAAGTAACCCGCCTGCCACGGCCCCAGCATCTTGCTCTTCCTGAACGCCCGTCCCAGAGTCTTTGCGCTGCCCAGACCCGAGCCTGGCCCCGTGTGGCCACGCTGGACGTGGGACTCTGCCGCCCGAGACACAGGCCTTGGAGGAGTCACAGGTGGCTGGGGCTGTGGATCAGAAATGCCCTATGTTAGGCCGGGCGCGGTGGCTCACGCCTGTAATCCTAGCACTCTGGGAGGCCGAGCCAGGCGGATCGCTCAAGGTCAGGAGTTTGAAACCAGCCTGAGCAAGAGCGAGACCCCGTCTCTACTATAAATAGAAAGAAATTAATTGGCCAACTAAAAATATATAGGAAAAATTAGCCGGGCATGGTGGCACATGCCTGTAGTTCCAGCTACTTGGGAGGCTGAGGTAGTAGGATTGCTTGAGTCCAGGAGTTTGAGGTTGCTGTGAGCTAGGCTGATGCCACGGCTCTCACTCTAGACTGGGCAGCACAGTAAGATTCTGTCTCAAAAAAAAAAAAAAAAAAAAGAAACGCCCTTTGTTGTCCCACAGAGGAAAGCCCACAGGGTCCAGGGTGGGGCGCTGATGACAGAAGGGGTCCTTCTGGGGACGCTGACCCAGAGGAGGGGAGACAGGAGCGAGTTGCTGCAGTTTGGGTTTGGGTTTTCCTTCCCCTTGGCCAGAGAGAGAGATACAGATACGGGGCCAGAGGCAGCTGGGTTCCCGGGGCCTCATCTCCTCCTTGAAGTGGGTGCTTTGGGGTGTCTGTAGTCGGGCAGACAGAAACCGGCCTGTGTGTGAGCCCTTGTGTTGCAATCTGAGAGTTGCAACACGCCGCAGGTGCCTCTCAAAGGACACAGGAGGCCTCTGGTCCTCATGACTGCTCCCAGGCGTGTCCTGGACACAGCTGAGCAGCAGAGTGAGGTGGGGGGGCAGGGGCAGCACAGAAAAGAGCGTGAACCAGCACAGGGCTGGCTCTGGCTGGAGGGCGGCGGGCGGCAGACTCTACCCTGCGTTGACTGGTGTGTGCGCAAGAGTTTGCACACCTCTCTGTGTGTGCATGCCTGCACCTGGGGTGTGATGCTGAGTGTGCATTTGTATATCTGTAGGCATGTGTAGGTGCCTGCGTGTCTCTGCACATGTGTATCCATGTCTGTGTGTCTGTTTGCATGTGAGTTATTGGGGTTCTGCATGTCCCTCTACATGTGTCTCTGTGTAGAGACACCATGTGGTAAGTGGCCTTACACATGCCCATGTGTTTATGGCAGTAATCACAGCGAATGCACGTATAGCACTTCCTGTGCACGGGGCTTCCAAAGAGTGCTTTCCATGCACCGACCCAGCTAACCCTCACGACAACCCTTTCAGGTGGGTACTGTTATTATCTCGATTTGCAGATGAGGCAACTGAGGCACAGAGAGGTTGAGTAACTTGCCTGAGGTTGCAGAGCTGGGATTTGAACAGAGGCTGGTTGCTCCAAGCCATCCCTCTGGCTGTCCCAGTTCTCTGCTTAGGTGGCCCTGGGCTGCCCTGGGGTGTGCCTCTGGGAACAGTGCATCCCAGGGTGACGTGTGCGTGTGTGCCAGGCATGTCTCTGGTTCCTGTGTGCACATGTGTTGGGGCCGCACTTACGTATGCGCAGGAGTGGGGAGGCAGGAGAGGCCTTCCCCAGGCCCCACGGAGGGAGCTCCAAGAGGGGCCACGAGTGCAGGCTGTGGGGCACTGTGACAACAAAGGAGTGGCCTGCTCAGCCCTGCCGCCCCGCCCCCAGTGTTGGCCTTTGTTTCCTTTGCTAGGGGCCTCTGGGAATTCCTGTGGAATTCCAGGCATTTGGCAGAACAAGGGCAGCGGAGGAGGAGGAGGAGGAGGAGGAGGAGGAGGAGGGGAGGAGGGAGAGGGGGACAGGGGGAGGGGGAGGGGGAGGGGAAGAGACCCATGGAAAACTCCCGCCCATGCAGGGCTAAGGGCTCAGCGTGGTCATGTGCATCCACCGTGCACAACCAAAAGCAGGGCCTGGGTGGCGGCTGCCTTGGTCTGGAGTCTAGCTGGCAGCCCTCGTCTGCCTCAGTGGGCTTCCTCATGCCAGGACACCCAGGCCAGAGGGGCCGAGGGGCTGGCTAGAGTGAGGCAGAGATGTTTGTCCTGAACTGGGACCTGTGGGAGCTTTCCTGGGCTGCTTCCTCCTTTGTAGTCAGGGTTTGCAGCAGGGAGTGAAGCGTGGCAGCCCTCTCTGTCCCTTCCTGTCATCTCTGTGCCTCTGCCCTCTTCTCTCCCCGCTCAAGCCAACCCTCCCCCTTCCCAGTCCATGGGGTGAGGGGTCAGCTGATTGCCTAATGGTGCCCCCCACTGCACCTGTAGCACATTGATAGTGACACCCCCTTAAAGATACGTCCCCGTCCTAACCGTCCTAACCCTGGCACCGGGGAATGTGATCTTATTTGAAAATAGGGTCTTTGCAGATGTAATCAAGTTAAGGATCTCGAGATCCTGGATTTAGGGTGGGTCCTAATCCCAATGACAGGCATCCTTCTAAGAGAAAGGCAGAGGGAGATTTAAGACAGACACAGGCGGGGCAAGGTGGCTCACACCTGTAATCTTAGCACTCTGGGAGGCCGAGGCGGGAGGATGGCTTGAAGCCAGGAGTTCAAGACCAGCCTGAGCAAGAGTGAGACCCTGTCTCTACAAGAAATAGAAAAATTAGCCGCCAGGAGTGGTGTGCGCCTGTAGTCCCAGCTACTTGGAAGGCTGAGGCAGGAGGATCCCTTTAGCCCAGGAGTTGGAGGCTGCAGTGAGCTATGATGAGGCCACTGCACTCTAGCCTGGGTGACAGAGTGAGATCCTGTCTCAAGAAAAAAGAAAAAGACACAGGGGAAAGAGAAGGCCAGATGAGAAGTGACACAGCCAGAACCTGGAAGAGGCAAGGAAGGATTCACCCCTAGAGCCACCAGAGGGAGGTGACCCTGCCCACACCTTGACTCCAAGCTTCTAGCCTCTAGAACAGAGAACAGATACCTGCCATTTCCAGCTCCTCCGCTGGCGGTGGTCTGTTACGGCAGCCGCAGGAAACCAATGCATCACCTGTAGTCAGACGCTCCTCTGACCCCATCGTAACCTGGTGACTTATTTCTGCAGTCCTCAGTTCAAATTCCTGTTCTACCACGTGCTATGAGCACGTGACTGTAACCTTGTTAAGCCTCAGTTTCCACAAATGTAAAACAGGGACAATGATATCAAAAAGTAACCAGGCGGTGCTTAGACGAGCCGGGCACAGAGAGAAACCGGCTGTCGCCACGCCTGGGGTGCGGCCTGTTGTTCGTGCGTCAAAGGCAAAGGCAGGTCTAAAGTGGCCGGAGGTGTTCCTTGGAAATAAACAGATCCGGAAATGTTTGACCATCACAGAGCACTGGCAAAATCAGCTTAGAGGACGATGCCACTGGCTCAGCTCCGTGCTTGGCACAATATCAGTGGATACAGTGAGCGGAGGCTCCAACCAGCCCCGGCAGAGGCGGCAGCGTCCACCCCACTCGCCAGCTGTCATTCATGCCATGTCCGTCCCTTGAGCATCCTGGAGGAGGGGTGGGGTTTGCCATGAGGCCCAAGAGGTCTCCTTGCAGATCAGGGTCTGCGAGGGGCTGGGACTTGTCCTCAGGGCCTCCGGGTGGCATTGGCAAGTTTGAAGCAAGTTCAGCACCCCTGAGCAAGGCCGAGGCCAGACCTGCTGCATCTCGTACCAAGTTGCTCCTCAGGGAGGACCTCCGCTTTGTGCCCCAGACCAGTCGACCACTCATGCCAGTTTGGGTGCTTTCCCATCAGAGGGGCTGAGGGTGGGCAGGAAACACCCCAAAGGCTGGGGCTCTGGTTCCCATCTGGCCCCGCCGACCTCCCCTGTGCGTGCCCGGCACTTGGTAGGAAGGAGCAAGACCTGGCTCGGATAGAAGCTCAGCCAGTGCCTGTGGCTGCTGTGAGGGGTGCAGGAAGTCACCCCAACCCTTCCCTCCCCAGTGCCTGGGTGGCTGATGCTAAAGCCTCCACCACAGCCCGCAGGCCTGTGACAGTCCAAGACGTTTGCAAAGCCACCATTTATCCGGCACTTGCGACGCACTGGCACCTGGTCATGTTTCCTCCCCACCTCACCCGGTAGTTCCGGGTGTGGGCCTGCGCCAGCCCAGAGGCAGGACTCAAACCCAGCTCCCTTTGCCCGGGCCCCCAATCACTGAGCCCGTCTCTCGTTAGTCCCTGCCACCCCAGCGGGGACCTGTGGATGAGCGCCTTCTCTGACAGCAGGTGCGGCCCAGAGGAGGAAGGAAGGGGCGGTTCTGTGAGTATGGCCCTAACTGCTCACAGCTGTGCCGCCCTCTCGCCCACCCTTCAGCGGCCCAGAGGGAATGCCCGGCTCAGGACGGGCGCGGCCCAGCCCGCTTGACACCCATGCAGTTCCTGCTCTGTCACTGCCCCGGCTTCAGGTCAAGGCCAGTGTCTTGCCATTCTATTTCCTGCTCCCCTCCTCCCGAGAACCACGTGCACCCAGATCTCTGCCTCAGGCCCTGCTTCTGGGGAACCTAACCTAAGATGAGGTCATGTCTGACTTCCCCGGCTCGGTGTCTTCCCGGAGTTCTCAGCGCCCTCCGGAGAGTCTTGTTTCCCTTGGCTAAGCCTTCGGAGTCTTCCGCATCTGACCCCTGCCGCGCTCCCCGTGCCACGGAGGTCCCATGCGCCACCCCCCCCAGGGCTCAGTGAGAGCGGGCAGGACCAACTTCTGGCTCTTCCCTTTCGTGGGACGCTTTCTGCAGCAGCGGGATCGCCAGCTGCCTCATTGGGCATCGCAGGCGTTTGTTGGGTGTCGATGTGAGCTGGACGTTCTGCAAGGGGTTTCCTTTTTTCTTTTTGAGACAGAGTCTCACTCTGTTGCCCGGGCTAGAGTGCCGTGGCATCAGCCTAGCTCACAGCAACCTCCAACTCCTGGGCTCAAGCCATCCTCCTGCCTCAGCCTCCCAAGTAGCTGGGACTACAGGCATGCGCCACCATGCCCGGCTAATTTTTTCTACTTTTAGTCGCCTGGCTAACTTTTCTATTTTTAGTA